>CAUYSK010091302.1:0-25550 GCA_963575035.1 Avahi laniger | reverse complement strand
TCGGCCTCCCAAAGGGCTGGGGAAAATTGTTTTTTAAAATGGATCCTTGACAATGACGCAGATACTAACAGTTTATGAAGACGTTCTTTGAAATTCTTAGAATTTTTGGTTGTTATTTTATACTCAGGTTGAACAAATATGGAAGAAAATTATTAAATATACAACCTAAAATTTCTAACATTCATATGAAAGACAAGCACCAAAGAAAATGTAGACCACATCAAATTAAGTTTTCTCTTGCTGTTTTTTTTTTTTTTTTTTTTTTGATAAAGAGTATAACGCTTTTGCCGGGACTAGAGTGCCGTGGCGTCAGCCTACCTCACAGCGACCTCAAACTCCTGGGCTCAAGCGACCCTCCTGCCTCAGCCTCTTGAGTAGCTGGGACTACAGGCATGTGCCACCATGCCCGGCTAATTTTTTCTATATATTTTTAGTTGTCCAATTAATTTCTTTCTATTTTTAGTAGAGACGGGGTCTCGCTTTTGCTCAGGCTGGTTTCAAACTCCTGAGCTCAAACAATCCGCCCGCCTCGGCCTCCCAGAGAACTAGGATTACAGGCGTGAGCCCCCGGAGCCCGGCCTCTCTTGCTGTTTCTTAATGTTTTGACACAATTATTCTGGTGACCATGACCTGGTAATCATCTTCACAGCACTATCCTAATTTAGCGTTTTTAATAAAATGTGTCCAAGTCAGCACCCAGCACACTGGCACTAAGCATGCAGATACACAGGGTCTGCAAAGCCCACTCAAAGATACTCCTCAAATTTAAGACAACAAAAAAGCAAAAAATTGGCATGTGCCATATTAGTCTGAGTCTTGACTCAAATATTTATGAGCTCAGTGATGTCCAGCAAATTCTCCGAGTCCCTGCCTCACCTCTATCACCGCTGCAGCAGTCGGGCTGGGGGACAATTTAGCAGGATCTGTTAAACATTTAAATGTCCACCCTTTCCCACAACCGCAGCACACGTGCACAAGGAGACCTGTGCGAGAATATTCACTGCAGCATTGCAATATGAAACACTGAAACAATCTTGACGTTCACCAGCAGGAAAATGGCAAAAAAAAAGAAAGGATGGTACAACCATACAACTGAAGTCTATACAGCACTCACATAAATCCTACATGAAAAATTTCTTAAGATATATTATGGGGAAAAAGTAAGTTGCAAAACAAAATATATACTATAACACCATTTATGTTATACAAAATAACATACATTTTCTATGGTATACCTGATTTTTTAAAAAAAGCCTGGAAGAATCCACAAAACACTAGAAGCAATCGCTACCTCAGAGCAAGAGGCTGGGATTAAGAATGGTGGTTATGTGAGACTCCTGCCTTTTTAGGTAATGTTTTAAGTTTTTACAAGGAGGATAAATTGATGCCTTACTTATACAAATAACATTTTAATTTTAAGAAAAATCTCTGGATCATAAATTAAGGTGGTTTATCCAACATTCCATTAAGGGAATTCAAAGTCACATGCGTGCAGGTGGTTTGATTCAGACTGATAAAGGCATTCAAGGCACACTGTCTTCACATTTAAATACACCCACGCCCACACACATACATACATACATACACACACACACACACACCTGTGCCTCTCCAACAATATAAATACTATCTTGCTTAAAAACAACCCCAGTCAAAAAACAAAAAACTCCCAGCATTTTTAGCACAAGACCAAAATTTTTAAAAGAGATCTTATACACAATCTCAAATGCCTTAATAAATGTTTTTACTTTCAATCCAAAAAACAATAGCGTTACAAAGCCAAAGCCAAGCTTCACTTCATTAAATTAATGTTTGTTGCCCACATAGCTGTCTTGAAGTTGTTTAATTCACTTGGTCTGGTTTTAATCAATACCGAGAGACTGGGGCGGGGAGGGCACAGCTATTCCATCTTGAGTGAACGTGAGGACTCCCAGCATCCCATCTCCCCCAGGGGCAGGAGTCCTCTCTACCTCAGTGAGCTCCCCAGGGATTCTGACAATCAGCCAGGTTTGGAAACCCACACTTGATCATTCCTCTCGCAGCAGTTCTCAATCTGTGTTGCATATGATTATTATTTTTAAAAATATGAAAACCACCACCCTCTACAGACTTATTCATTCAGAATCTCTGAGGAGTGGGTTCCAGTCAAAAGAATTTTTTTTAACTTCCTCAGATTGAGAACCCTGCTGATGAGCAGAACACCATTACTTGCACGGACTGTAGGAAACGCAGTGGCATAGTAGGAGATGGGGGGCGGGGGCGGGACACCAACTCCTGGTCTTATCTGCTATCACAGGCTTAGGCTGACAGGACCAGATTCTGATGGTACACTAGAACCCATTACGGACTACGGCTAAAGCCCTAGCTTCTAGTAAAGATAAAGTCACTACACTAGCAGTAGAACTTGATAAAGTCATTTAACTTCTCTGAGGCTCCAGTTATCAATTCTTCAAAAAGGAACTGGAATAAATGACCTCTGAAGATCGTTTGATCTCAAATGCCTTGATGATTCTACCACACTGCTATAAATCAGTCAAAGGAATAAGCAGAGTGGTCCTTAAGTAAATGCAGGCGTATCTTTTACGAATATCAGATTAATCAGAAATATATAATTTTTGCTGACTTACATAAAAACCCTACTCATCACACCATAAGAAATTCCAACTAAACAAAATATGTTCTATCAGGTCAATCACAAATGAAAATTAAACCAGTCACAGAAGCCCCAAAATAAATATAAACATTTGGAATAAAATAAACAACTATTTAACCTTTTCACTATCAACACCATTCTGATTTTTAAAATTTTTTCCATTTTTAAAAATTGTGGTAAAATACATGTAACATAAAATGCACCATCTTAATCATTTTTAATGTGTATAGTTCTAGGGCATTAAGTATATTCACATTGATGTGCAACTATTAGCACTAACCACCTCCAGAACTTTGTAATCTTCCCCAAATGAAACTCTTACCCATTAAACACTAACTCCCCATTCCCTCACACCCCTAGCCACTGGAGACCACCACTCTGATTTCTGTCTCCGTAAGTCTGCCTATACTACGAAGCTCATGAAATATTTGTCCTTTTATGTCTGGTCATTTAGCATAATGATTTCAAGGTTCATCCATGTTGTAGGATCTATCAGAATTTCCTTCCTTTTTAAGATTGAATAATATTCCATTGTATCTACATTTTTGTTTATCCATTCATCCACTGATGGACACTTAGGGTTGCTTCATTCTCTTTTTTTTTTTAAGCCAGTCAAATTTAGCAGTGGGGGGTTGAATACCAACTTTAGTGACACTAATGTCGATGAGTTTTGATAACCCACTACCATCGGACCAGCCTTCATTCTCTTTTTAACCATCTGTTATTTTGAAGTCACATACCAAAAAAAAAAAAATGAGAGAACTTGATATTATCAGCATTTCTTAAAGAAAAACAAAAATAAGCCAACCCCATGCTAAACCATAAAATACGCCTTAACAAATTTAGAGAACAGAAATCATATAAAGAATGCTCCCAGACCACGGTGAAATTAAACTAGAAATCAATAACAGAAAGAAATCTGGAAAATCCCAAAATACAAACTTGGATATTAAACAACACACTTCTAAATAATAGATGGGTCAAAGAGTCTCAAGAGATATTTCTAACTAAATGAAAATGAAAATAGAACTTATCAAAATTTTTGAGATACAGAGGAAACAGTGCTTAAAGGAAAATTTACACTGAATGCAAATATAAGAAAAGAAGAAAGATCTAAAAAATCAATAACCTCAGTTTCCAATTTGGGAAACCAGAAAAAGATAAACTAAATCCAAAGTACGCAAAAGAAAAATAATTAAAATTACAGCAGAAATCAATGAAATTGAAAACAGGAAGAGAGAAAAATCAATGAAACCAAAAGTTGGTTGTTTGAAAATATCAATAAAATTGATAAGCTTCTAGCCAGATTAACAAAGAAAAAAGGAGAAGACACAAATTACTAGCATCAAAAATGAAATGCGGCCAGCACTGCTGATCCGATGGACAGTAAAAGAGTAATAAAGGAATATTATGAAGGACCCTATACCCACAAATTTGATAACGTAGATGAAACAGACCAAAACTCCTTGAAAGACATAATGTACCAAAATTTACACAAGAAGAAAAGGATAATTTCAATAGATCTGTATCTGTAATGAAATTGATCCAGTAATTAATAACATTCCACAACAAAAAGCAACAGGCGCAGACGGGTTCACTGGCAAATTCTACCAAACTTTTAAAACGGAAATTATCTCAATCCTCTATAATCTCTTTTAGAAAACAGAAGTAGAGGGAATATTTCCTAACTCATTCTAGGAGGCCAGCATTGCCCTAATCCTCAAACCAGAGAAAGAAAATGGACAAAAGAAAGGAAAACTATAGACCAATATCTCTCATGAACACAGATGCACAAATGCTGAACAAAATACTAGCAAATGAACCTAACAATGCACCAAAGGAATTCTACACCACAACCAAATAAAATCTACTCCAGGTATGCAAGGCTGGTTCAATATTCAAAAATAAATTAATGTAAGCTGGGCATGGTGGCACACACCTGTAGTCCCAGCTACTAGGGAAGTGGAGGCAGGAGGATTGCTTGAGCCCAGGAGTTCAAGTCTAGCCTGGGCAATACAACAACATCCCACCTCTTAAAAACTGATGTAATCCCTTATATCAACAGGCTAAATAAGAAAAATCCTACGACCATACCAACAGATGTAGAAAAACCATTTGACAGAACCAAACATCCATTTCATGATAAAAACTCTTAGCAAACCAAAAATAGAGGGGAAGTTCTTCAACTTGATAAAGAATATCTACAAAAAACCTACAGCTAACATCATACATAATGGTGACAATTTAGATGCTTTCCCACTAAGATCAGGAATAAAGCAAGATGACCAGTCTCACTACTCCTATACAACATCATACTGGACATCCTAGCTAAGGCAATAGATAAAGAAATAAAATGTATTCAGATTAGGAAGAAAGAAATAAAATTTTCTTGGCTGTGCAATGTGGCTCACGCCTGTAATCTTAGCATTCTGGGAGGCCAAGGCAGATCGCTTGAGGTCAGGAGTTCGAGATCAGCCTGAGCAAGAGCGAGGCCCCATCTCTACTAAAAATAGAAAAAAAATTAATTAGGCAACTAAAAATAGAAAAAATTAGCCAGGCATGGTGGCGTGCACCTGTAGTCCCAGCTACTCTTGGGAGGCTGAGGCAGGAGGATCGCCTGAGCCCAAGAGTTTGAGGTTGCTGTGAGCTAGGCTGACATCACGGCACTCTAACCCAGGCAACAAAGTAAGACTCTGTCTAAAAAAAAAAAAAAAAAAAAAGAAAGAAAGAAAAAACTTACTTTGTCTATGTAGAAAATCCTAAAAAAAATGAACAACAACAAAAAACCCCCCTGGAACTAATAAGTAATTATAGCAAGAATATAAGATACAGGGTTAATATACAGAAATCAATTGCTTATATATCAGCAACAAACTAGAATTTGAAATTTATTTTTCTTTTTTTTTTTTTTTGAGACAGAGTCTAGTTCTGTTGCCCAGGCTAGACTAAAGGGCCGTGGCGTCAGCCTAGCTCACAGCAACCTCAAACTCCTGGGCTCAAGCAATCCTCCTACCTTGGCCTTCCAGAGCGCTAGGATTACAGGCATGAGTCACCATGCCTGGCCAGATTTAAAATGTAATATCATTTATGTTAGCACCCAAAAAACCACACCGAAATACAAATCTAACAAAATATGTACATCTACACGAGGAAAACTCAAAAGCTTTGATGAAAGAAAGTAAGATCTAAATAAATGGATAGATTCCATGTACATGGATAGGAAGACTCAATATTATCAAGACATGATTTTTCCCAACTTGATCTAAAAATTCAATACAATTCCAATCAAAAATCTGGAAGATTCAGGAATACACCTGCCTTTGGGGAGAAAAAAATCCAGAAGACATTTTGTGAAGCTCAAACAGAGCCCTGAGGTCAGATGGGAGCCTGTGCAGATCAGGCAGGGGTCTATCCCTTGTCCCTCACCCTGTATCCCTTCCGTGAATTCTTCAGAGCTCAGCAAGATGAAGACCTCCCCAGGCTCTGGGCTGTGGCCACACAACTTTATAGTCACAAGGTTCACCTTTCTGACGTCAGCTATACTGTTTTGTCATTATGTTGACAAAATAATCAACTGATCTTTGACAAAGGAGGCAAGGCAATTTGGCAGAGAAAGGATAGTGTTTTCAGTAAATGGTGCTAGAAGAAGTGGACATCCACATGAAAAAAAAAAAACATGAATCTAGACACAGATCTTATACCTTTCATAAAAATTAACTCAAAATCACAGACCTAAATGTTAAACACAAAATTACAAAATTCTTAGAAGAAATCATAAGAGAAAATCTAGGTAACCTTAGGTTTGGCAATGACTTTTTAGACACAGTATCAAAACCACAATTCATAAAAGCAAGAATTGGTAAGTTAGACTGCACCAAAATTAAAAACCTCTACTCTGCAATAGACACTGCTAGCTCTTTTTACCCTTACTTTGTTTGGCTCTCCCTTCACTGCGACGATGGGTCCGGTTGTCATCTGCGGGGTATGTATCTTGGCTCTGTAACCTGTATCTTGCTCTTGCCCTATAATCCTATCTTTCTCTCCTCAACAAACCTCATTTTCGTGCTTGCCTGAAGAACACTGCTAAGAGAACACAAAAGGTAAGCCACAGGCTGGGAGAAAATATTCACAAAACACATCTGATAAAGGACTGGTATCCAAAATATAAAAAGATTAAGTGAAATATGCCAGGCACAGAAAGACAAATATTATGTTCTCAACTCATATGTGGGAGCTAAAAAAGCTGATCTCATGGAAGTAGAGAGCAGAACGACAGCGACCTACCTGAGGCTGGGAAGCGGGGGTTGGGAGAGAGGAGTATGAAGAGAGATTGATTAATGGGTATGAAGACATAGTTAAGCCGGGCGCGGTGGCTCACACCTGTAATCCTAGCACTCTGGAAGGCTGAGGCGGGAGGATCGTTTGAGCTCAGGAGTTTGAAACCAGCCTGAGCAAGAGCGAGACTCCCTCTCTGCTAAAAATAGAAAAAATTAGTAAGTCAACTAAAAATAGAAATAAAAAATTAGCCAGGCATGGTGGCTCACACCTGTAGTCCCAGCTACTCAGGAGGCTGAGGCAGGAGGATCGTTTAAGCCCAGGAGTTTGAGGTTGCTGTGAGCTAGGCTGACGCCACGGCACTCATTCTAGCCTGGGCAACAAAAGCGAGACTCTGTCTCCAAAAAAAAAAAAGATACAGTTAGAAGGAATAAATTTCAGTGTCCAATAGCATAGCAGGGTACCTACAGTTAACAAGAATTTATTGCATATTTCAAAATAGCTAGAAGAAAAAGATTTGAAATGTTTTCAACACGAAGAAATGATAAATGTTTAAAGTGACTGAAATCCTATTACCCTGATGTGATCATTACACATTGTATGCCATGTATAAAAATATCACATGTACCCCATATATATATAATACAATTATTATGAATCAATAAAAATCCCCACAAAAAATACATATATACAAAGAACTCTTAAAACTTAGTGAGAAAACAATCCAATTTAAAAATGGGCAAAGGATCAGAACAGATACTTCACCAAATAAAATACACACATAACAATGAAGCAGATGAAAAAATGCTCAATATCAAGGCCCGAAAAATCATGACAAACCGCCACCCGTGCAGGAGGGCCCCGGGCCGGGCTCATGACCATGCCACAGGGCCTGGCCCCTCTCCAGCTCCCTTCCAAAACACGCGTTTCCAGCCGGCTCTTCTCAAGCTCTCTGCTTCTTCCCACTAGAGACGTGAGAGTCTGTCATGTTTGAAACACTTTGTGTTACCCCAGGATTTAGCTCACAGATGACAGGGCCTGCTAAGCTCTTGGTAGCAGACCCCCAAATCATGGAGAATTCAGTTTTGATTTTTTTGCCACCTGTCAGTTTTTGTTCTCTATAGGCCAGCTATAAAGACTTAACCCAGTAAAAGCATACCAGGGAGATTACCAGGGGAAGCCGCATGCGATTATTTGGAATAAATGCTTGGTAAAAATTGCCTGGGTTGGCTGATACTTTGACTCATCTCCCATGTTCCTAAGAATGGGTTTTACATTTCTGGGTTTGCTTATTTGAAAAACTGTGGTAGAAAGTTCATAAGGGAATAGGGACAAGCAGTTTCGGTAATAGATGATGTTGTGGATAAAACTATTTATACGGTGAAATCCCCAAGCTAGATTTCTCCCATGCAATCTAAGACCCATTCCAGAACACTATCACCATTTCACAGACTGTGAATTCAAAAGGGGGGTGGGAGGAATCTATCACTCTGCATCCCAAAGGTCAAATATTCTTCTGTCAGCTATTAAATATTTTGGATTGAACCATTCTTTTTTTTGTTTTGTTTTGAGACAGAGTCTGGCTCTGTTGCCCTGGCTAGAGTGCCGTGGCGTCAGCCTAGCTCACAACAATCTCAAACTCCTGGGCTCGAGCGATCCTCCTGCCTCAGCCTCCCGAGCAGCTGGGACTACAGGCCTGTGCCACCATTCCCGGCTAATTTTTTCTCTATATATATTTTTAGTTGTCCAGATAATTTATTTCTATTTTTAGTAGAGACAGGGTCTCACTCTTGCTCAGGTTAGTCTCGAACTCTTGACTTTGAGTGATCCACCTGCCTCGGCCTCCCAGAGTGCTAAGATTACAGGTGTGAGCCACCGCGCCCGGCCTGAACCATTCTTAATTAGGTCTCAGAATATTGTCTTTCCTTTGTGACAAAAACTATTTCTGACCTGGCTCAGTGGCTCAAGTCTATAATCCCAGCACTTTGAGAGGCCAAGGTGGGAGGAACCCTTGAGGTCAGGAGTTCGAGACTGGTCTGAACACCTACTAAGACCCCCATCTCTTAGAAAAATTAGCCAGATGTGGTAGCGCACGCCTATAGTCCAAGCTACTCAGGAGGCTGAGACAGGAGGATCGTTTGAGCCCAACAGTTAGAGGATTCAGTAAGGTATGATCACGCCACTGCACTACAGCCTGGGTGACACCTGTCTCTAAGAGAAAACAAAAGAAAGAGGGGGGAAAAAAAGGCCATGTTTAATGGCTCATGCCTGTGAGGCAGGAGGATTGCCTGAGCTCAGGAGTTCAAGACCAGCCTGCACAAAAGCAAGACCCGGTCTCTAATAAATAGAAAAATTATCTAGGCAACATGGCATGCGTCTGTAGTCCAAGCTACCCAGAGGCTGAGGCAGGAGGATTCCCAGGAGTTGGAGGTTGCAGTGAGCTATAATGACAACACTGCACTCTACCCAGCACGACAGAATAAGACTCTGACTCAAAAAAAAAAGATGAAAGAAAAAGAAATTGAACTCCCCTTCTCACTCCCCTGCTTAAAAATTAAAAAAAAAAAAAAGAAAAGAAAAAAAAAGAATTGCAAATTAAAACGAGATATCACTACACATCTATTAGAATGGTGAAAAGTCAAAACACTGACAAAACCAAATGGTGACAAGGATATGAAGTGACAAGAACCCTCATTCATTGCTAGTGGGAATGCAAAATGGCACAGACACCTTGGAAGACAGTTTGGCAGTTTCTTACAAAACTAAACATACGCTTACCATATGATGCGGCAGTCATGCTCTTTGGTATTTACTCAAATCAGCTAAAAACATGTCCACACAAAAAACTGTACATGGATGTTTACAGCAACTTCATGCATAATTGTCAAAAGTTGGAAGCAACCAAAATGTCCTTCAGTAGGTGAATGTGTAAACAAACTGGTACATCCATACAATGGAGTATTATTCAGCGCCAAAAAGAAATGAGCTATCAAGGAAAAGCCATGGAGGACTCTTAAACGCATACTGCTAAGTGAATAAAGCCACTCAGAAAAGGCTACATACTGCATGGTTCCAACTGTGACATTCTGGAAAAGGCTAACCTATGCAGACAGTATAGTTACAGATCAGTGGTTGCCAGGGGTGCAGGGAGGAGGGACCCCTGAACAGGTGGAGCAAAGGGGATTTTTAGGGCAGCGAAACTATTCAGTTATGGTACTACAATGGTGGATACGTGTCATTATATATTTGCCAAAATACACAGAATCTGTATCACCAAGAGTGAACCCTAATATAAACTACGGGCTTTAGCTAACAGTAACGCATCAATACGGGCTCAACAATTTTAAGAATCATACCAAACTATCTCAAGATGCCAATAACAAGCGAAAAGGGAGAGAGATGGAAACTCTGTACTTTCTGATCAACTTTTCCATAAACCTTTTAGTAAAACTGATAAAAGTAATAATTTCTATGTAAATATACAACTGTCTCTTGGTACACATGGGGCACTGGTTTCAGAATCCCCCCCATGCTCCAGTCCCACAGTCAGCCTGTGTAACTCACGCGTAAAAAACAGCAGGGCTTCTGTTCAGGCGGGTTTCAAATGCCAAGAATATTGTATTTCTCTGAGAATAGTTGAAAACGATCTGCGTACAAGTGGACCCTAACGGTTCAAAATCATGTTGCTCAAGGGTCAACTGTATACACCCTGGAGAGGAAAAACTGAGGAAGAGAAGTCGGTGACTGCGCCTACCTTGCCCAGGTCTCAGAGCCAGCCTTGTCTCCCGACTCCCCCAGAAGGGCAGTGCGACCCCTAAGGAAGCTGAAGCCGAACTGTGACCTCCGGGCTCAGTTAGCTCATCCTCTTGGAGCCTTCCTTCACAGCAGCCACGCTGCCCTCTCTTCACACAGCTGTGACCATGCTTGTTACACAGGTTCTACACGTAAATGGCGGCTTTGGAAATAAATATTTGATTTGGGGGGGGAAATCATTTGACAAATTTACTTCCAGTAGGAAATCTTCCTATAAGGCCGCAAAGTTTACATTAGCCTGAGCGCAGGAACGATTCACACTAAGGTTAAGAATATAAGCACAAGATGAAGAAATATAATTCAAGTTTGATTTCAAGGAAAAATAAATGTGTTCGTCCTGGTTACTGAACTGAGGCTGTGAGAACTTTGTCTCCTGAGTGGAGGCTCACAGGTCATAGATCAT
Source organism: Avahi laniger (assembly GCA_963575035.1). Classification (NCBI taxonomy): domain Eukaryota; kingdom Metazoa; phylum Chordata; class Mammalia; order Primates; family Indriidae; genus Avahi; species Avahi laniger. Next base: position 14,406 of record CAUYSK010091302.1, on the reverse strand, counting down.
CTGGTTTGTTCCGCTACCACAAGCTGAAAGCAAAGACCAGCTATGGCTGCAAGCAAAGGGCTGGCTTGACAGGCCTGGCCACTGACGGCAAGCCACCCCGAGATCACTGCAGGGACAATTAACTGCCATTGCCACACACACAGGACCAGTCATCTCGAAGCCTACTTGAGCTTCCTTAGCCCGCCTTGTTTCTCTTTGCCTAGGGATGACAGCTCATTAACAGAGCTAGTTAGAAATTATATCTCCTTCACTTGGTTGCAGTTCTGGAAAATATATTAAAATTTTCAAAAAAATAAAAGAAATTACATCTTCTTTCTCACTCTTAGCCTGTTTTACCCACAAGAACAGAACCCTCAACCAAATAGGAGAGGAGGGAAACTTTCTCCTGTTAGAAGCAGTCCATCTAACAGTTGAAAAAGGACCAACTGGCGGCCAGGCAACAGTAGCTTATGCCTGTAAACTCAGCACTTTGGGAGGCTGAAGTGGGAGGGATCGCTTGAGCCCAGGAGTTCGGGACCAGCCTGGGCAACATAGTGAGACTCCATTTCAGCAAAAAAATTTTTAAGTTTAGCCAGGCATCATGGTGAGCAGCTGCAGTTCCAGCTACAAGGCTGGGGCAGGAGGATCACTTGAGCCCACAAGTTCAAGGTTATAGAGAGCTCTGACTGCACCACCGCACTCCAGCCTGAACAACAGAGTGAGGTACTGTCTCAAAAAAAAAAGAAAAAGGACCAAGAGAATGACAATATCATAGGTTTACAATCCAAATAATGAATTAATAAATACAGGGAATGATCATTAATGGCTACTAATATCACAGAAAGATATCCAGACATTATATGTCTTCTGAGTATACACCACCACCTATGAAGTATTCTTGGGAGGGAAAAGAAAACTAAACAAGTCTCTAGATCTAATTATAAATTTACACAAAATACGGGGGAACAAAGGAACATATTAAATGGACACCGGAGAATGCAATCAGTAAAATCCAGAGAGCAGGAAAGTCTATAGGAAAAAACTTGATTACTTCAACAAATAAATTAAGGGAGGATGAGGGAGGACAGATGGCAGAAAAACCTATAAAATTTAAAGATTTAATGCCGGATGTGGTGGTATGTGCCTGCAATCCCAGCTACTAGGGAGGCTGAGATAGGAGGATTGCTTGAGGTCAGGAGTTCGAGACCAGCCTGACCAAGAGTGAGACCCTGTCTCTACTAAAAATAGAAAAATAAGCCGGGCATGGTGGCGTATGCCTGTAGTCCCAGCTACTCGGGAGGCTGAGGCAGGAAGATCACTTGAGCCCAGGAGTGTGAGGTTGCTGTAAGCTAAGGCTGATGTCATGGTACTCTACTCAGGGCAACAGATTGAGACTGTCTCAAAAAAAAAAAAAAAAAAACAAAAAAACTTGTAGCTCAACAGCAAAAAATTAAATAACCCAAGTTAAAAACAGCTATAAAGGATTTGAATAGACATTTCTCCAAATAAGATATACATATGGCCGAAAAGCACAACATGTAAAGATGTTCAACATCATTAGTTACTAGGGAAATACAAATCAAAACAACAATGAGACCCTGTTTCACACCCACTCAGATGTCTATAATAAAAAAGACAGATAATAAAAAGTGTTAACAAGTATGTAGAGAAATTGGAAATTTCATTCATCGCTGGTGGGATGTAAAATGTCCCAGCCACTTTGGAAAATAGTTTGGCAGTTCCTCAAAATGTTAAACGTATAGTTACCATAAGACCCAGGAATTCCATCCTAGGTATACACCCAAGAGAAATGAAAACATGTTCACACAAAAACTTGTACGTTAAAATCCAAGTAGCAATACTCAGAATAGCAAAAAAGTAGAAACAACCCAAATATCCATCAACAGGTGAATGGATACATAAAATGTGGTATACACACACAACAAAATATTTAGTCATAAAAAGGAATGAAGTACTAATATATGCTACAATATGGATGAACCTTGAAAACATTATGCAAAGTAGAAGAAGCCAGGCACAAAAGGCCACAAATTATATGATTCCATTTATACGAAAGGTCCAGAAACCCAGACACAGACAGTCTCTACGTGGTTGCCAGAGTTGGGGGGAGGGGTGTGAGAGAATGGGGAGTGATAATGGGTATGGGATTTCTTTCTGGGGTGATGACAATGTTCTGGCATTGATAGTTGTGATGATTGCAAAACCCTGTAATACAGTAAAACCACTGGATTGAATTTTTAATAGGGTTAACTTTATGGTATGTGAATTATATCTCAATAAAAAAAGTAGAAAAATAAAAGAAATAATCCTGTCTGAGGCAAAGCCTCTGCTAAATGCATGTCTTTTATAAAAAACAAAAAGACTAGAAACAAATTAAATGGCCAGTAGCGAATTGGTGAAATAATGTACATTAAATCAATGGAATATCACGTACACATGTAGTATCTACACAGAGTCAATCCAAAGATAATGAGACATTAAAAATGCTACAGAATATAGTTCATCTGAAAAGATGTCTGTCATATTAATAAAAAATATTTTAAGTCAAAAAAGTACACTCACAATATTCCGATGGTCTTCTCCCAAGGAAGAAAAAAATCTTAAGACTAAAAACCAGTTTTAATTTCTGGCTTCCAGACTATAAGAGAATAAACTTCTGTTATTAAAAATAATAAAACAAAAAAATTACTCTGCATAATCAGCGCTAAAAAAATAAAAAATAATAACAATTCTTTAAATTGGAAAAAAATCAAAATTATATCCATAGTAGAAGTCCAGAGTGATCTAAAAAAAGGAAAATATGTATAAACACATTTAAAAGTCTAAAATCATTTACAACAAAATGTTAACAGCAGTTACATTCTGGTAGCGGTAGTACAGGAGTTACTTTTCTTCCTTTGGTTTAGTATATTTTCTAGATTTTAGAATCCAGCATTTATTAGTAGTATATAAAATGCATACTGATTTCAAAAACAAATATTCCTAAGAGACAGTGGTAATCAACACCTCATACAAACAAGAAAATAAAGGGTGAGTAAGAAATTTCAAGGAATAAAGACATTAAAATTTCAAAGCTCATCAATAGTACTTTATTAAATCCAAATTACTAGGAATTAACTTTAACCCTCCACACTTACTATCCTAATGGACTCTTATTCCTGCTTTAGCAGAAATTTACAATACTTGACTGTGCTAAGAGCTGGTATTTTGACAGAATCACAGCGTGACTACAAAAGCCCAGTAAAGGAAAAATGAGGGACCAATTCCCAATTCTCAGTCCAGAAAGTGGTTCGGATGAAATAGTTTACACTAGGATAGATTTGAAGATAAAGTGTTTATTCTACACAGTCTGAAGGTATTATTCAGATATAAAAATACTGTAAAAAACTTCACTACCACTATACCAACACCAAACCACTGACCACAGGGTTTATTCCCCAAAATAGAGCCTAGCCAACAGAAAACGAAGTATACTCATACAAACACAAAAAGACAGACTCTCAATTTTGAAATCAACTCAGCTATAAATTATACTTTTATGTGTTTACAAAACCAGACTGAAGATCTACTACATGCCAACAGTTTCTAAGAGAAAGCAACATACAAAGGAAACACTGAAAATTACTTCAAAGACAAAGTTAAAATGATACTGCTAAAAGCAAAATCAAAGTAAAAACTTGTAAATTAAAGCCTTTTAAGTCACAGTTTTACTTAGAGATTTCTTTTTTCTTTTATCTTTTTTTTTTTTAGACAGGGTCTCGCTCTGTTGCCTACACTAACGTAATGGCATCGTCATAGCTCACTGCAACCTCCAACTCTGGGGCTCAAGCAATCTTCCTCCCTCAGCCTCCCAGGTAGCTTAGACTACAGCTGCACACCACCATGCCTGGCTAATTCTTTGAAAAAATATATTTTGTAGAAATAGAGTCTTGCTACATTGCCCAAGCTGGTCTGAAACTCCTGACCTCTAGTGACCCTCTCTGGCCTTGGCCTCCCAAAGTGCTAGCATTACAGCGTGAGCCTCTGCTTATGCCCGGCCCATACTTAATGATTTCTAATTGAGACAGTTCTCAGTACTGTCAAGAACTTTTTAAAATAAAAATTAAAGTTAAAATTAGGTGGGGCTATTTATGGGAAGGATAATATGATAAAAAGCACAATGAGCTATCTCACTATACATACTAGAATCACTAAAATAAAAAACAATGATAACACCAAAGTGGATGCTAGAAAAGTTCAGCAGTTCCTTTAAAAACTACATGGGAGGCCAGGCACAGTGGTTCACACCTGTAATCCCAGCCACTGGGGAGGCTGAGGAGGGAGGATTGCTTGAGCCCAGAAGTTTAAGGTTGCTGTGAGCTAAGCTGATGCCAGGGCACTCACCCTAGCCAACAGTGTGAGACTCTGTCTCTACTAAAAATAGAATATTAACCGTGTGCAGTGGCGCACGCCTGTAGGCCCAACTACTTGGGAGGCTGAGGCAGGAGGATCTCTTAAACCCAGGAGTTTGAGGTTGCTGTGAGCCAGGCTGATGCCACAGTACTCTAGCCCAAGCAATACAGTGGTACTGTCTCAAAAACAAAAACAAATAAACAAACAAAAAAAACTAAATATGCACTTACAATATGACCCAGCAAGTTTGGGCATTTATTTCCCCAAAAGGAAAACTTACGTTCATGTAAAAACATGTACATGTCATATAACAGCAGAGGGGGGGAAAGTACATTAATGTTTATAGCAGCTTTATTTTTAATAAATAGCCAAAAAACTGGAAACAACCCTTCTGGAATGTCCTTCAACAAGCGAATGGTTAAACAAACTGTCCATACTCTGGACTACTATTCAGCAACAAAAGGAATGAACTATTGATACATGGAACAATTTGAATGGCTCTCAAAGGAATTATGGTGAAAGAAAAAAGCTAATGTTACATACTGCATGATTCCATTTATATAATACTCTCAAAATGGCAAAATTACAGAGGTGGAGAACAGATTGGTGGTGGCTAGGGGTTAGAGAGAAGGTGTGTGTGGCTGTAACAGGGTAGTGGTGAGGTGACGGCATAGCTCTGCGTCTTGACTGCACTGGTGGTACAAATCTACGCGTGATAAAATTGCACAGCACTACAAATATACACAAATTAATTTATGTGAAATTGGAGAAATCACAAAGGCTGTGGATTATAGCAATGTCAATTTCCTCATTTTGACATTAAACTAGTTACGTGTGACAGTTACCACTAGGCGAAATTGGGTGAAATGAACATGAGATGTCTCTGTACTATTTTTTGCAACTTCCCATGAATCTACAATTATTTCAAAATAAAAAATTAGGTAAAAAAAATTGAATGGGGCTATGCACGAGGAGGTTAACATGATAACAAAAGGGAAAGGTGTAGCACAGTACTTGAAACATAAAAAAGGCTTCCATTTTCCTCAGTACTTTGTTAAATCAATTAATTTGAAACACAGGTTCCCGCACTAAATTGATACAAGTATTTCAACAGAAGGCATGGCTTGAGCTAGAATTCCTCATTTAGATACCAGATTCTACATGAAATCTCCTGTGCATGTGGCAAGATTTTTCCCAGACTTGAAACTGTTCAAGTGAATAAAGAACCAGTGCACAATATAAACGGCTCCACGTACAGTTTTTTCCCATAATCTTTAACTCAAATTTCCATGTGGCCCAAAGTCGTTAGTGCACCAAAGTCTTTCACATCATCCCTTATTGGATGTAAATAAATGTATCACCGACAGTGTGGTTCCCAATTAATGAAAAGTAGTTCAAGGCCATCTTCAACCTCAATATACAATCTCTTACAAAAAATAACTACAAGTAATCTTAAAAATAGTGAAACAAATGTGAAGTCTTTTTGGTGTTTTACAGCAGCTGAGTCCCTAGCAAATATTCTGAGAGTTAGAAAGAACATTCTATTGGACATCCTCTGAATTCAGGAGACTCTGAGCTGTCCAGTCAGCTCTGCAAGAAAGAGCAAAGATCAGCGGCTGGAAACTGGACTCTGATTCTTCAAAAAAAAAAAAAAAAGCATCCTCTTTGGCGTATAGCCCCCTCAAGATTACACTACACCTATATGTTTGTAAGTGATTAATACGGCCTCTAGGGTCGTGGGTGTGATCCTGAAATAGTTTTCTCCACTACGTGTTACTCTAACGGAGTCAACAAAGAGAATAGAAAGCTGGGTGAAATCATACAACAGCTTGCTTTTCTACTTTCCACAGAAAATGACTTTAATTTTCCTCAGCTTCGACAGTATAAGAATGCCTAACCGTTGCCATAGTATCTACACCATTCCTGTGACATAGAGTTATACAGATTATCCGAGGGCCAACCAACAAGCGTGACAACCATCTGACCAGAATTCTCTTCCCATGGACCCTTCTGGACTTCTAACACCAGGATTTGTTAGTAGCAGTTTTATGGAAGAAGCTGAAAAATAAGGTCATTTTAGTGTATTAAGATCAGAATTTTTCTAACACATACCCACCTCCCTGCCTTTGACTTTTCTAGCATCCCTTTCTCATTCTATCTTTTCTGCAATGTAATAAATCTTTTGTGTGAACACAGGTAGACTCCAAAAAGTCACTCACTGTTTCTTTTTGCTTTTCAGCAGCTAAAAACTTAGTAAGAGTTAAAAAAGAGCCCACACACTGAAACGCCAATGATTCTAACAGTGACAGCGTTCACTGGTCACAGATTTTGGATAGAACGTGGAAGTTGTGGCATGAAAGTAACTTAGTTGAACACAACACACTAAATTTGGGGAAATCCTCAAATATGAATTACACTATTAGGATAGAATCTACACTATAGAAAACCTAATGTCTTCTTAAAAGCACATTTCAGTACACAAATTAGTAACATTCAATAATCTGAAGGTCGCAGTTCGCTAAAGAATTACTGTGGGCTACATTTGCAAATGCACAGAAATTAAACACAGCACAAAGCCCTTAGAATAAGGGCTCTAAATTCTTTCATATTCAACCTATTTTAATCTGCCTGATCGCGTTGGAGCCCAGCAGTAGCACCAATCTGATGACACTGTGTAGAAATAAGAAATAAGCCGTAATGCCAGAGCTGAAGAAAAGCCATCAGCATCTTGGGCTTATTGTGATACCGTGACAATGGGCACTACGATAGCAGCGCATACAAGACGACAATGCCCCACCACAGCAAAGGGCGCTACATTCCAGCCCACAAATCTCAACTCCCTGCTAGGCGTGTCTGCCTAAACATCCCCCTATCTTCTGTCCCAAACCAGTAGTCCTTCTAGCCCTTATTTTCAATAACACCAACATTTCCCCATCTACTCAAATTCAAAGCTATAGCGGGACTGTTAAATTGACTAAACGAGTCACAATTCTCTCCAGTCTTACCCTGTAATACCTCTCATTCATTCATCCTTCCCATCCCCATTCCCATCATCCAAGTTCAAGAAATTATTACCTAAACCCAAGTTTCCCAACGAGATCATCTTCATGTTCTCACAGCCAAATTCACACTCCAAAACATCATTTTGAACGAGTCAAAGCATCTACAGATCAAGCAGTGCAGCCAACAAAAATCTATCCTCACGACCTTCGATAAGCACCAAGCACCTTCCACTAGAAGTTTCTGGACCCAGTGCTCTGAACCAAGGGCTCTGAATCTCTCTAAGTTTCCTGAGTTTGCTACTTTTTGCCATCCCTTCTTTCTCCATGGTAATCAACGACTAAAGCTTTGGCAGCAGCGGGGGAGGGGGGTGTTGCTCATTTTCACCGACAAGCCAGAAGGTATAGGAGGACTGCATCCTACCAACGCCAGCCCCCAAAGGGTAATGAGGCCCAAGAAAGAGCATAAGTGGAAGCAATTTAAAAAAAAAGGAAAGAGAACTCCCTGGGCCTGTGGGTACAAGAAGTAAGAGTCTGAGATGGTGAGTCCAGGAGAGTTTTCATTTTGAAAGAAGACTATGAAGACTTTAGGACGAAATCCAAATATCTTATTACTCTAAAGAAACTTCCATCTAGAGGATAAGAGGGAACATATATATAAAAGGAAAGTTAAACATAAGTGAGCTATACTAAGAGCATGTAGCACATATTTCAAGAGTTCAGAGGAGGAACCAAAAAAATCAAGAACTTTTGGGCAATGGAAGAATTCAGGATTTTGAACTATCTAAAAAAAGTGTGCAGGGAATACGTCAACTGGTTTTGGCTGAAGGAGAGAAAAGAACACTGAGAGATAAAAAGAGAGCTGTGAGAGAGTATGTAGTTGTCTCATACCTGTAATCCACTTTGTACATATTTTGGTCTCATCTCCCTAGCTGGACTGTCAGTTCAGAGGCCAAGGACCACCCACATTAGCTAAGTATCAATCACACCCTATGAACTCAGAAACTAGTGGTAACAGTTTTACTATATGTAATCTCAAAACAGTGTAACATTGAGGTACACTCTGAATTCAGATTTTTAAAATACCTATATTAAAAATAGCAAAACTTCCTTAAAAACTAAGAAATAAGGATCTATAAATCAAAATAAGAATTTTTAAGCACCCAGCCTCTCTTATAAAAACAGTTAGGAACTGTTTAATGTATTTTTTAAAACTAGGAGGTCTCAGAATTGGGGGAAAATTTTTAACTGCTGACATCCTCACAAAGGAGGAGTCAAAAGAATGGAAAATCTGATGAAGTAATAAGCAGTTTTAAAACAGGTTTGCATTCAGTTTTTAAACAGTAATCCCACTGGGAAATGAAAATTCCTCTCCTAATCCCTTTGAAGACAATATAATATTTGAATCAGGAAGAATATCTTGCTTCTACGTTAAGTTCAAATGTGAACCTTGTGCGATATCCTTTACGTTAAATATCATGTAGAGAGGACAACTTCTAATTTATCAAAATAAGAGGCAGCTAGTACTTTGGATTTATAATATCTCTTTTCTAGATACATGTAAAGAGGCTCCAGTAATATGCAATTAGGGAAATTCAAGGTTTTAGTTGACAGTGATTACTTAACTGGAGCTTATTCCAGTGAAATGAAACTATGAGAAGCCCTCAATATCAATTTGCTTGTCACTAGACCACAGGTTTACACTTGGAAATGCTAACAGGATGGAGCCACAAGCCTTTAATAAAATGTGATGACCATGGAGAGCGCCCTTGAAGCTTAGCAACAGAGGACTCAACCCTAAAGGTTCCCCTCTGGAAAGCGAGGGCCGCTCTGCCATGTACCCCAGCACCAGTTCTAAAACGCTTGGCTGCATCTCCCGTGAAAGGTGGGGGCTGCAATAGCAGCACCGAGCAGACACCAGCCCACTAGCAGCAGACGGAACCCACCGACTCATTTTACCCAGACCTTCGAAAAGGTACGCAGAACTGTCTCCCCTTGCCAAAGCAGGGCAGATCTGAATGGCAATATCTAAGAAAAGGTTCACACAGCATTAGTAATTGGTGATTTCATTTTTATACCGTTGCACTCAATGAAAAAAGACCTGAAAATTAAAAAGCAATTTGAAAGCCAGTTCTCCATACTTGAGCTAAATACACACACACACACACAATCCAAAAGCCGTGTTTTACAAAAGAAAAAAGACTTAGTAACCTATTCCAGCACAGGGGCTCTTCCAGAAGGGAAATTTGGCTGGAAACATTCCCTGCTTATGTGCATAATTCACTAGGGGTCAGGTAAGATTCCATTTTGTAAGAGCTGAACTTTAAACAGAAAGTCACTAGTGGTGCAACGTTCACTCATTACCACAGATCTACCCCCTATAATGAAAAGCATTGGCTGCCTCTGCCAGGATGATAACTTTACAGTGAGAAGCTTGAGCCTCGGACCATGAACTCCTGGAAAGTTCTATCACAAGGCCTCAGAAGAGGAGCTCACCACCTCCACCAGCGTAAACTTAGCTGTCACCTCACCTCTCCCTCCCCCAAAGCAGGACATCATTAACACAGGAAACTGTTTAAAATAAAAATAAAAAGATGGGCCAAAGGGTCAAGAGCAGGCAATGCCTTACAGGGCTGACACGATTCCTGTCTGGGATTGGGGGAGGGGCAGGAGCATTCTGGATGTTTCTATTCTTGGCAAGGAAAGCACCTCCCGGTCCTGTACCATCAAAAGATCCTAACACACGAATGTTTTCAAGGAATGAACGATATGCCCGTGCTAAACGATCTCATCTTGGGATGTGATAATGGCGACAAATCTGTAGAGGCCGGAGGGCTGGTAGGGGGCATTAGGGAAGGTGGGGGCAGTTAAGAGGGAGGGAGGAAGGTGGGGATGACTAAGGGAGGGATGGGAGGGGAGGGTGTGGATGGGAGGGGAGGGCTGGACAAGGTGTAGATGGCTGGGGATGGGGAGATGGCCGTCAGCCTGCAAAAGCAGGCCCTGGGCTGGCTTCTCCCAGGCTCCCTCCCACCCGACTCTGTGGGCGTGTGCCCGGCTAAGCGTTAGCAGGGGCCAGGCCACCAGGCCGCAGGGCCAGCACTCACCCCACGACTCCCTGGTGGTAGTTCCTCCGCTTCCACGGGGTCCCACTGTACACGCCCCCGCTGCCGTCGGCCCGGCCGCCCCCCGCGGCCCGCCCTGCGCTGGGCTGCAGCAGGCTGTAGTTGAGTCCGTAGGTGCTGGCCTTGTTGTCGCGCTTCCTCTTGTTGCTGCTGCCGGAGGCCGAGTCGGCGGGCTCGGGGGCCGCGGAGTGCGGGGACGAGGACGCCGAGGGGGATGAGGATGCCGAGGAAGCCGCAGCCGCTCGGCGAGCCCAGGCCGCGGGCTGGTGGTGGTTGTTGTTGTTGTTGGTCGTCTCCAGGGGCAGGAAGTCCCGCTGCTCCGCCGGCAGCGCGTGGCCGCCCAGCAGGCGCTCCCCGGAGCGGTACATGCCGGCCGGGGCCGGGGCCGCGCCGCCCGGGCTGCCGGTGCTGCTGCCGCTCCCGCCGGTGGCCGTGCTGCTGCCGCCGCCGCCGCCGCTCGCGCCGCCGCTGCTGTGACAGTGGTGGTTGAAGTAGAGGTTCCTCAGCCCCTGAGTCGTCTCCCAGATCTGCATCCACAGACTGTTGGACGGTCCGAGCTGCTCTGGCTGGAACCAGGCGATCCTCGGATCCATCAAACGGCGGCGGCCGCTGCCCCCGCCCCTCCCGGCTGCCCGCAGGGCCGCCGCCGCCGCCGCCGCCTCAGGCGCACTCCCGGCCTCGGCTGCTGCTGCTGCCGCTGCTGCTCGGGGCCCGCCGCGGGCGGCGCGGTCGCGCAGGGAGCCGGGCCGGCGCCGGCGGCGTCGCTCCCGCCCTCGGGGGCTTCGCGGGCCCTCCCCCCCTCCCTCCGCCCCTCTGCCGAGCCCCTGTCACCGGGGTCCCCGTGCAAATGGCGGCGGCGACGGTGGCTCCAGAGAAGGGCGAGCGGCAGCAGCGGCGGCGGCAGCGGCGGCGGGACGCGCCTGCTCCGTAGCGTCCTCGCTCCTCCGGCCCCGGGGCGGGGCCTCCTCCGGCTCCGCCCCGCTCGCTCCGCCCCCGCCCCGCCCCCGCTCGCTCCGCCCCCGTCGCGCAGCGCCGCCCAGCCACCCCCGGAGGCCACGCGGTGCGTCACAGAGGCCGCGGCGCGACGGGGCTGCAACCGCCCGGCCCGCCCAGCCCGCCCGGCCCAACCGTCCCCGTGCCGGCCGCAGAGGCGGCTTCACGTACCTGGCGTCTGGGCGCCTGTGACGCGCGCGCCGCCACCCGGCCCCGACTTCCCGGTCGCCGAGACCCGTGAGGCCGCACGCAGGTCGCGCCACCCCGCAGGAAATGCGTTGTGGGCGGTGCCGCCCCGCCCTTGCCCCTCCCCCACCGGCCCCGCGGGAGCCCGGACCCTCCCACCCTCCCGACCCCTGGGCTCCAGCCTGTTTTCTGAGACACTAAAAAAATAAATACATAGAAAACAACCTAAAATACTTTTCCTAGCGGGCAGACACACCAGAGGGGGTCAAGTGTGCCCCTCCGAGCACGTGCGGGGCCCTGACGCCGGATCCCCGCAGCTGCGCCTCGCCCGGCCTCAGCGAAGGGGCCTCACCCCGCCGGGGCTGGAGGATCCCGCGCCGCCTGCGTGGCCGCCCCGCGTCTCGGTTCCCGTCGCCGGCCCTGAGTGAGCCGCGGGCTCCGGCACAGTCACGCACTCCCAGCCCCTGGCACGAACACGCGCGCTGCACACGCACGGCTGCTCTGCGGGCAGAGCAAGCTCGACCTCAGAAAGTTCTTAGTTCAGAGTTTAAGAAAACCCGAACCCCCTTAAGCCTAAAATGAGGACCATATTGTTAACATCACTAGAGATTTTCCACAAGGTGGTTATTATATTTTGATATCTTTCCAATCCATATGGTAAAAAAGGCAAGGAAAGGGGAATTTCAAGTATGGTAAATCAAGAGAAAAAAGTGAATAGGTGAACATACAGTATGTGTGCCCTTTAAGGTTGATCCGAAGTCCAGAACAAGTTCCTGGTGCCTGATTTTTGGCCTTTTGTTTTGGGAGCTCAATATCCTGGAAAGTTTTTTTGGCAAATGATGAAAAACTATTTATCAAAGAAGGAAGCATTGCTCCTTTTTCATGCTAAGAGAATAACATGACCATAAATATGGAAAAAATGAAAACACTTCAGAACGTTGGTTCATTCTAGTTGTTTGTTGCTATTACTTTACTAGAAATCAGTATTAAAAGTTTTCCTTAGAATGAAATTTGCTATGTACTAAGAACTACATAGCTAGGACAATGAGTAGTATTTTTTATGCTACTCACACTGACAAAACTACAACATTGTATAGAAATAGATCTTGTATGATTACTTCAAATTTGTTTTAAAAATTAAAACAAGAAAAATGGAAAGCCCAAAAAGGAAACTGTATCAAGGTCCTACCATCTAGAACCCACGGTGAAGGCTGTTAAACATTCTTCCAAAAATCTCTCCATGCACATATATGTGTTGAAATGCAGGTATAAATTCAGTCTTTTGTAATAAAACATTTCTTTGGATGTCCAAGAACAGCCCATTAAATATTACTGATAGGCCGGGCGAGGTGGCTCACGCCTATAATCCTAGCACTCTGGGAGGCTGATATGGGAGGATTGCTTGAGCTCAGGAGTTCGAGACCAGCTTGAGCAAGAGCCAGACCCGGTCTCTACTATAAATAGAAAGAAATTAGCCAAACAACTAAAAACAGAAAAAATTAGCCGGGCACAGTGGCACGTGACAGTAGTCCCAGCTACTCGGGAGGCTGAGGCAGGAGGATCACTTGAGCCCAGGAGTTTGAGGTTGTTGTGAGCTAGGCTGACGCCATGGCACTCTAGCCTAGGCAAGAGAGTGAGACTCTGTCTCAAAAAATAAAATAAATATAAAAAATAAATAAATTAAATAAATAAATATCACTGATATCTAAGTCAAAAAAGTATTTAAAATTAATACATGTCAGAAATTAACATTCGTTATATTTGAGTGCTCATTTCTTCACACAAATGTTAAGAACTACTAAAGTATTGACAAAATGATCAAATGAGTTCACATACATTAAAGTATCTTGTGAACTGTAAAGCATGGGCTAAAAGGCAAGGCATTACTATTCTCATTCCCCGGCAGGGAATGCTGACTGGTTAGTCCTGTAACTTATCCACGTTTCAAGGCGTTCAGCAAGTCTTGGTTAAATGTCTGTTATCATCCGTGCAGAACTGAGCTAATTGCTTTAGAGGAGATAAATAAGCAACCATGGCCTTTGGCTGCCTTCCATGAATTTACTGTCTGGTTGAGGAGGCAAAAAGAGGTAAATATTTAAACTCCAGTTGCAGTTCAATTAATTCAACAAATAGGTCTTGAGCAATTATTGTGTGTCAGATCTGCGGAGATACAGCAATGAACAATACTAACGAGGTCCCTGCTTTCATGGACCTTGTATGCCAGTGGGCAAGGCAAGCATATAAAGTCAGACTGTAGGAAATGCTATGAAGAAAAAGAAGGCAGGCTAAAGGGATACTGACAGTATGGTATCTTTAGATGGGCTAACCCGGGGAAGACTGCTCTGAGGAGGTGATATTTGAGCCCACACTTAAGTGAGGGAGTGGGCCCTGATTAAGGAATGCTTCATTAGAAAGGGACTAGCAATCACAAAGGCCCTGAGGCAGGAACATGCTTTGTGTGCAAGATGATAAGGCAGTATGATTTTTTTTTAACAATTTTTTTTTTTGAGATAAGAGTCTTGCTTTGTCACCAGGGATAGGTGGCACATGCCTGTAGTCCCAGCTACTCAGGAGGCTGAGGCAGGAGGATGGCTTGAGCCCAGGAGTTTGAGGTTGCTGTGAGCTAGGCTGACGCCACGGCACTCTAGCCTGGGCAACACAGTGAGACTCCATCTCAAAAAAAAAAAAAAAAAAAGAAAATGAGAAGGAAGAGA
>CAUYSK010091301.1:0-10867 GCA_963575035.1 Avahi laniger | reverse complement strand
TGATGCCAGGACTGACAGAATTTCATTCTTTTTTATGGCTAATAGTATTCATTGTGTATATATACCACATTTTCTTTATCCATTTGTTCATTGGTGAACACTTAGGTTGATTCTACATCTTGGCTATTGTGAATAGTGTTGTAATAGACATGGGAGTACAGATAGCTCTTCAACCTACTGTATACAGTGGTGGGATTGCTGGATCATGTGGTAGTTTTCTTTTTAATTTTCTGAGGGACCTCCATACTGTTTTCCATAATGGCTGTATTAATTTACATTTCTACCAACGAGGTATAAGGATTCCCCTTTCTCTGCCTCTTTATGAGCATTTATTATTTTTTTGTTTTTTTGATAATAGCCATTCTAACTGGGGTGAGATGATACCTCATTGTGGTTTTGATTTGCACTTCCCTGATAATTAGTGATGCTGAACATTTAAAAAAATATACCTGTTGGCCATTTATAGATCTTCTTTTGAGAGATGTCTATTTAGTTCATATGCCCATTTTTAAATTAAATTATTTGATTTTTTGCTATTGAATTGTTTGAGTTCTTTTTATATTCTGGATATTAATCTCTTGTTGGATGAATGATTTTCAAATATTTTCTTCCATTCTGTAGGTTGTCTTTTCATTCTGTTGATAGTTTCCTTTGCTGTGCAGAATCTTTTCAGTGTGATATAATTCCTTTTGTTTATATTTGCTTTTGTTACCTGCACTTTTGAGGTCTTCTCCATAAAATCTTTGCTCTGAAGCATTTCCCCTATATTTTCTTCTAGTAGTTTCATTGTTTTGGGTCTTACATTTAGGTCTTTAATCCATTTTGAGTTGATTTTTGTATATGGTAAGAGGTGGGGGTCTAGTTTCATTTTCCTGCATATGGATATCCAGTTTTCTCAGCAGCATTTATTAAAGACACGGCTCCTACCTCAATGTGGGTTCTTGGCACTTCTGTTGAAAATCAGTTGGCTGTAAATATTTCTGGGTTCTTTCTCCTGTTCTATTGATCTATATGTCTGTTTATATGCCAGAACTATGCTGTTTTGGTTGTTCTAGCTTTGTAGTATATATACATATTTTTTTTATTTCAGCATAATATGGGGGTACAGATGTTTAGGTTACGTGTGTTGCCCTTGCTCCCTCTCCCCCCTATTTGAAACATGGCTTTGTAGTATATTTTGAAGTTAGATAGTGTGATGCCTCCAGCTTTGTTCTTTTTGTTCAGGATTGTTTTGGCTATTGCAGGTATTTTGTGGTTTCGTATAAATTTTAGGATTTTTTTCCTATTTCTCTGAAGAATGTCTTTGTTTTTTTCCATAGGAATTGCCTTGGGTCTGTAGATCATTTTTAGTAGCATGGTGATTTTCACAATATTAATTCTTCTAATCTATGAACATGGATGTCTTCCCATTTATTTTATGTGTCCTCCTCAATTTATTTTGTCAGCATTTTATAACTTTCCTTGCAGAGATCTTTTACCTCCTTGGTTAAATTTATTTCTAGGGTTTTTTTTTTTTGTAGTTATTGTTAATGAGATTGCTTTCTTGGTTTCTTTTTCCAGTAGTTCATTGTTGGCATATAAAAATGCTATTAATTTTCATTTGATTTTGTATTCTACAACTTTACTGAATTTTAAAAATCAGATATAAGGATTTTTTGGTGGAGCTTTTATGATTTCCTATATATAAGATTATGTCATCTGCAAACAGGGAAAATTTGACTTCTTCCTTTCCAATTTGGTTGCCTTTTATTTCTTTCTCTTGTGTAAATGCTCTGGCTAGGACTTCCAGTACCATATTGAATAGGAATTGTGAATGTGGGCATCTTTGTCTTGTTCTAGATCTTAGAGGAAAAGTTTTCAATGTTTCCCCATTTAGTATGATTTTAGCAGTGAATTTGTCATATACGGCTTTTGTTGTGTTGAGGAATGTTTGTTCTATACCTAACTTGTTGAGAGTTTTTATATGAAGTGATGTTGAATTTTTTCAAATGCTTTTTCTGCATCTATTGAGATGATCATATGGTTTTTATCCTTCATTCTATTGATGTGAGGTATTACATTTATTAATTTGTGTATGTTGAACTGTATGCCTGGGATAAATCTCATCTGATCATGGTGAATGATTTTTAATATGCTACTGGATTTGATTTGCTAGTATTCTCTTGAGGATTTTTGTACCAATGATTATCAGGGATATTGGCTTAAAGGTTTTGTTGTTGTTGTATCATTGTCTGGTTTTGGTATTAGGGTAATGCTGGCCTCACAGAAGAGTTTGGAAGAATTCTCTCTTCTTTAATTTTCTGGAAAATTGAAATTTGGAAATTTAAAAATATTTTTCTAAAAGCCTTTTGCACTTAAGGGTCAACTAAAAGTTAAAATAATTGTCTACTACAAATAAATGAAAATTAGACCACTTAACGCCCACAGAAAGCCTCTCAGATAGTGTGTAAATAGTACTAAATATTTTAGTCTTACAGGCATTTATTGGGAAATGAGCATTTTTTATAATTTTAAAGCTTATGAAAGCTAGACAATGGAAGCCACAGAGAAAATGCTGACAGATTTAATTACATAAAATTTTAAAACTTTGATATGGCAAATGACTCTATAATCAGTGTTAAATAAGTTTACATATTTACAACGTATAAAACAAAGAGTTAATATGCAAAAACATAAAGATATCATACATATCAATAAGTGAGAAGGCTGTCAATATAATAGAAAAATGGGTTAGAGATACAAATGGATAATTGAGATGAAATACAATTGGCCAACATATTTGAAAATACATAAATTAAAAGAAAACAAGGAAAAGTTTTTTGTCTATACAATTGGTAAACATTTTAAAGATTGATAATACTGGTATGGATGAGCATGTGAAGAAGCATTATAATCTCATAAACTGTTGTAGGAAGAATAAATTAATACAGTATCTTTGGTGGGCAAATTGGCAGTACCAATTTACATTAAAGACACATATACCCTCAAAACCAGTAATTTCAATTCTAAAAACTTATTCTGCAGTATTTGTCCAAGGATGGTCATTTTAGCAATATTTATACATGAAACAAACAATAAAAGAAAACCCTTATATGTGCATAAATTTAGAAATTATTAAGTAAATATGATAAATATCCTTTTAGAAAGAATGTGTAGATCTATGATTACTGATAAAAAGATGACTATCTTATATTGTTAAGAGAGAAAGAAAGTTGTATAATGATGCTGTAATATGATTGTATCTAGGTTAAAAAATATGTATTGATACCCAATACCCACATTTCTAAGATGTGAATCTTGCTCTTCTTAATGTATCTACAATTGGAGTGCAGTGTGGAAAAAGTTATTTTTCAGGCATAGGAAAAACTTATGACATAGCTCTCATTGTACATACAAAAACCATGCTACCCACAGATGTCATGAATTCATATAATTACCACCTCAGTATAATTATGGCACACAAATGTTGAGCTTTAAATCTGGATTATTGTCACATAAACATGTTCAAAAAACATAACAAATTGTAGCAGTAAAACGAAAGTTGTTTCTGTCAAAACAAACAAAAGTTGTTTCATGCCATTCAATACACAATGCAATGAGAAACAGTAGAAATTGCCAAGTTATCTCAGAAGAGATCATAGTATTTTCAAAGCTAGAAGAGCTTGCTCTTTCTGTGTGTTATAGCAGATTATTGCACAGATAATAAACACATCTCTGTTAAAAACTTGTCTGACTTTCAGTAAAGACTATTTAACTTCATTTGATTTGGAAGTCAATTAAGGAAAAAATTGAACAGAAGATGGAATTAATATTTTCAATATACCTTGAGATTTCATTGACAGTCCTAAAGATGCTGGAAAGTCAAAATTATGATCTTGTATAATAAAGAGCAGAAGTCACCCACGTTGCCACGCACAACTTCTGATGGCTAAAAGTGATTCAGAAGAGTCATTAGAGTTTGTCCATCAAGAAGCCTCAGACTCAGAAATTGGCTGTGACACTGGAAAGAGGGCAGCATGTAACTACAAGGACACATGCCAGCTTGTTGTAGATTCATGTATCTGTTAGAAATGCACCTCTAAGTAACAGAAGACCTGACTGTTTAGTGGCTGATATAAGTGAGTTTTTCATTTACATCTCCCTCACACAAAATTGGCAGGGAGGCTGTCAAGGGCTATACAGCAATCCCAGGTTCCTTCTAGCTTTCTGCTCTGCCATCTTTAGTGAGTAGGTTTTATTGTCATGGATCCAAGATGGTTGTTCTGTCTCTGTATGTTGTATCCATATTCTAGGCAGGAAGAAGGGAGGAAGGTAAAGGGAATAGGAATGTGCAGAGTCTTCCCACTTTTAGAGATCTTTCCTAGGCGCTTCATTCAGAGACTCGTTGATCAGGTGGTGTTAGTGTACCCCCTTCACTTGTGCAAGGGAGCCTGGGAAATCAGAGTTTTGGGCAGGGTACATTTTGTCAGCTGTCTCAGGTTGAGTTCCTGGGGAACAGACTCTGAAATGGGTATTTGCATGCAGGAAATTTACCTGTGGAAAAGGAAGAAGTACTAGGCAGAGGGAAGAATTAAATTGAGATGCAGTTCCAAAAAGTCACTCACCCTGCCACCATTTTGGTGATGGTGCAGACCTTCAGAGTTTGGCCACTTAAAGTTCACGGTGCCGGACCTTTGTGTTCTGTATTGACCAGTTAAGGCTGTAGACCGTGCCTGGGGAAGGAGTGTGAACTTGGGCAGGATGGCTCTCTTTGTCAGGAGACAATTTCTCAGAAATGGCTGAGCTGAGAGCAGCAATTGCCAACGCTCCCAGAAACTGGAGGAATAAATGCCTTGGTTCTGAAGGGGCATCTGGGTGGCCCAATACAGCATCCACAGCTAGATATGTTGTCTCTCTGAATGAAATTAGGTTTGATTAAAATGCTGCAAATACTTTTTCTCAGTTTTCTATGTCCTTTAAATTTGGTATGTTTTTGGATATACAGAATTTGAAACAACATATCAGTTTTTTTCAATATGATTTCTTTCTTTGCTATTTTGCTTAGGAAGTTCTTCATTCAATCTAATTATTTTAAAGCTTTAGAGTTTTTTTCCTAAAATCAATCACCGATTTAGAGAAAAGCTGTAAGAATAGTACAGAGAATACTTATTCTTTAAATCATTTGAGAGTAAGTTGCTGATATATGCTCCATCACCCCTAAAATCTTCAGTATTCATTAATTTAACTCATCTCACACCCATGGGGAAATAAATATTAATACTACTCCCACGTAATCCTTCAATCCTACTCAAATTTTGGAAACTATTACGGTAATGTTCTTCATATTAAGATACTCTAATCCAAAATCACATGGAGTTGTCATGTATATTTTAATCTCTTTTGGTCTGGAAAAGTTTCTCTGTCTTTTTAAAATTTTCATGTCGATGTTTTTGAAGATTTCAGGCCAAATTTTTTTTTTTTTTGTAGAATGTCTTTCACTTTGGTTTTATCTGATATCACCTCATAACGAAATTGAAATTATACATTTTCTTTTGGCAGGAATATCACAGAGGTGATGCTGAACTTTTCTCATTGAATCCTATCAGGTGGCACATGATTTCGATTTGCTTCATTAATGATCTATGACCTTAATTTTGATCCCTTGATTAAGGTGGTGCTGCCAGGCTTCTGTATGGTAAAGTTATTTTTTTCCCCTTTATAAGTAACACATATTTTGTGTGGAGGTACTTTGAATCCATTTCTTATCAAACTTTTAATTCATTCACTTATTCATTCATATCGATACAGATTCAGGATTTTTATTTTATTTTATGAGTTATAATTATTACTATCAATTATTTTGATGCTCAAATGACTCTGTTTGGCCAGTGACAGTTCATTTCACACATGTTGGCTTCTGTGTCCTTTTGTCATGCCCCCCTCATTATTTGACCACTTTCTTATTTTATGACACAATGAAATGCTCATTTCGGGCTCATCTTGTACTTACCCTGCCCAGCCTTGAAAGCAGCCATTTCTCCAAGGTCTCTGGTTCCTTTTAGCAGAAATTGTATTTAGAAGCCAAAATATGGATACTGGGTGTGCTCATTGCTGTTGGGATGTCATGGCTCCTGGACTCTTTCAGTGGATAGAGCTAGAGAATATAATATCTATATTTACATCTCTTATATCATCCAAATCCCAGAAGGTTCATTCTAGTTTTCTCTTTTTTCATTTCTGTGACTGTCTTCGCTAGCATTATTTTTTACCCGATCTTTCATCTCTGCTGCTTCTCTTCAGTCTGGTGGACTCCTTGGCTTTCCATGTCAGGCTCCGCCCTCATGTGAATGACCTTCTTACCCCATTTGAGCTCCCCCATTTGACCTGATGGCCATGGACATATATCTTCTTCACTCTGCTGAGATCTGACCCCCTATGGTTGGCTTGATTGACACTCTCCTCCTCCAAAATGTAAATATCCTCACACTGCTCAAGCTCTGAGACCCCCATACCAAGTTACCCCCCAGCCCCCTGGCACAGATGCCCTTCTCATCCCACTGGGGCTCTGACACCTGACTTTGGGTTACTGTATCTCTGTATTTTCTGTGGACACCTAACCTTGTTCTTCCCCAGCTAATGGCTTTAGGAGTGAACAGTTAAATAAGGGAAGGAAAGTGAAAGGAAAGAAGGAGAAGATGAAGAAGAAGAGGAAATGTATGGGCTGAATCCCTCCTCACCACGTTGATATGTCGAAGTCTTAAACCCCAGTACCATACTTCAGAATGTGGCTGTGTTTGGAGATAGGGTCTCTTTCAGTCTGTTTGCATTGCTCTAAAGGAATACCTGAGGCTGGGTAATTGTCAAAGAAAAGAAGTTTATTTGGCTCACAGCTCTGTGAACTGTAAGAAGCATGGTGCCAGCATCTGTTTCTGGTGAGGGCCTCAGCCTGCTTCCACTCATGGCAGAAGGCATATCGCATGACAAGACAGGGAGCAAGAGAGAAGGAAGGGAGGTGCCAGACTCTTTTTAATAATCAGCTCTCATGGGAACTAATAGAATGAAAAGTCACTCATTAGAGTGAGGATGGCACCAAGCCATTCGTGAGAGATTTGGTCCAATGACCCAAACATCCCCCACCAGGCCCCGCCTCCAACATTGGGGATCAAATTTCAACATGAGGACTGGAAGAGACAAATATCTACAATCTATTAGGATCTTTTAAGAGATAATTCAATTAGAATGAGGTCATTAGCATAGGCCCTTATTCAATATGATTAATGTCCTTACAGGAAGGGAAAATTAGGGCACAGACATGCACAGAAGACAGTGTGAAGACACAAGGAGAAGATGCCATCTACAGGCCAAGGAGAGAGACCTCAGAAGAAATCAACTCTGTCCACACCTTGGTCTTGGGCTTCTGTCCTCTAGGATGCTGAGAAAATTAATTTCTGTTGTGTAAGTCACCCAGTATGCAGTACTTTGTTACAGCAGCCCTAGCAAACTAATATAGGAGGGATTTAATTTTTACATTTAACTTCAATATATTTTCATACATACTTTGATGCAGGAATTTAATTTAATTCAAATCCCCTCCAACTCCAAATAGCTATCCAATTGTCCCAGAACCATTTGTTAAATAATCTTTGCCCTCCCCATGTATTGTAAGAATTTTCTTATAAAACCCTAAATTTTTATACATACAAGGGTCTATTTGGGGGATTTCTGTTTTGTTTAATTTACCTGCCTACTCTTGACCCTGTTCTAAACTGTTTAAATCAGTACATTCTTAAAATATGTTATGGTATGAGACATATTTGGGAGCATACATTTTCCTCTTCCTCTTTTTTTCTAAAATGTATGCATATTTTCATACACAGAGTCATTGTATAAAATAAAATAATAATCCTCTTTAGACTTTCAGTTGTAATTGCATAACATGTACATTAATTTAGGACCAACTAACACCTTTAAAATGTTGAGTCTTCTCATTCAGGAACTTAGAATATCTCTTAATTTTCAAGAAGTTTTAAAAAAACTGTATTTTGATAATGTATTGTTATTTTCTTCAAAAACGTTCTGTGCACTTCTTATTAAGCTTATTCCTGCCATCAGGGACTACTAAAGTGGACGGGACCGTTGGCCGCAGTGCTAAATGTCCTGAGACTGCCCTGCTCGTTGACTTCTTGTTTCTGATTTTATAATTCTTCTATTTTTCTCTCTTGTTGTCTTATAGTATGCTGTTGATGCAAATTTATAAGTTTAATTTATATGGGTCATGAGCATGGTGATTCCTCTAGTACAGCAAATTAATTGATATGAGAAAGAAAGGAAGAGAGATGTCTGTTTTAGATATTGATTTAGTTGTATATTTTTTCCATTAATAAATAATTCTTTTAAAAGTCCTTATCTTCATTCGCTTTCTTATTTCCTTATTTGTTTTGAGGAATTGAAAGTGATGAGCAACAGAGTGGAGATTGTATAAAAGGATTGGCACTGAGCTCTTTTGGCATTTAATTCCTTTTCATTCAAAGTCTTTTAAAAGATTTATATCTCATTTCATCACAATTCTGATCTAAGGGAGATGAAAAATCAAAGCTGTAAATTAAAAGCTCCAGGCTATAACAGAAGAGTCAGCTGTTTGATCATTGCAAAGCGCAAAATCCCTTGAAGCAATGGCTTACCACATGCATGTTAGTGGCTGAGAGAGAGATCTGGGATGGAGGAATGAGCGCTGGATTCTAGTTCTGGCTCTGCCGTTTATAGGTCACAGGCAAAGCATGTAACCTTTTTGGGATTTAATTTCTTTATTTGTAAAATAGGAAGACTGGGGATAATATTGTTAAGCTTCTTCCATCTCTACTGTCTAGGGACATCCTCTAATGTCTAGTAATTCCTGAAAAGTCTTGAGTATTTCCTTTTCTCGAGTGTCCAGTCACTCTAGTAAACAGCATAGATTCTTTTGGGGAGGGTTTGGAGGAAAATTTACAGTCTATTCTGTGCCAATCCTCAAGGGGATCTGGCCTCCCCTTCAGTCAAGAAACAACAGCTCTGTGAATTTGCTTAGGACTGGAAACAGGACGAAAGCCATGACTCTCCAGCATAGTAACTCAAGTCAGGTTTCTGGTCACCAAGCTAGGGGATTTTTCTGAGATGTTAATTTAGTAACATTTTAGTAGGCTGTCCATCTCTTTCATGTCTAGGGACACTGTGACATAGCCAAGCTGAAGATTCCTGTAGTTGAGTAATTCTGATTATTACATTGCCCTGCTGCCCTTATGGTAAATTCATCCTTGGCAGTTAAGCACTGTCACTGGGGCTTTGCTACTCCAGGATCCCGTCATCCCTGCTGAAATCTGGCAGTCATCTCAATAGTGTCATCTTCTACCATGACATGTGGCCTACACAGGAGAGCAACGACAGAGCTTTTCAAGAATGTTAGTGCTCCTCTCACTAATGTATTTCTCAATGTCTTGCTAAAGGGAGTATTCTCTGGGCACTCTCAAGGGATGTAACAGGCGTGGGTGGGAGCACGGGTGACACATGACAAATTTGCTGTAGCGTTCCTGTCCTCCCTCATCTTTGCTTTCCTTTCTTAGGGAGATTCTCACACCTCAACTTTATTAAATGTAGGCCAGAGTTAAGTCAAAATTTTAGCCAACAACCAAGTAAACTGTAGGAGCCACTTCCAGATGCACACGCTGCAACGTTAAACCTCAAAACTCTAGTAAGTGTACCCACATCAATAAATTTAGCCCGTTCCAGAGTTATAGCCCATTCTGTTTGGTCTCATGTTTATATCTATATATAAGTAAAATCTCACAATTCTTTTGGTATGTAAGGTATTTCTTCCTAGTTCAAACTTTCTTCTTCTTTTCTTGGAACAGCATGAGATGTGACCTTAGTATTGGGTCTAATAACAATATGGAGTAGTTGGGGTTGGTCCTGATGAGAATTTATACCCCTTGCAAGGCATGTGTCCCAGGTGGAACATTACATGACATTCAAGCAAGGGATGGCTAGTCTCCTTAGACCTGGGAGGACAAGCTTCTTCCATTTGTAAGAACAGCTAGTCCCCGCCTTGATGTTAAATACTCAAGGAGGGGGTTGGTGAGAGCTGAAGCTGATTTAGGGTCTTGCGATAAAATCATTGACCATCATATGTGATACAGTACAGTTTCGAAATGAATTATGCTTCACAAGTCATGTTGCTGCACATACTTTATACCACCTTTCTGAGAAAGAGGCAAGTAGTGGAAAAACAAAACAAAAAATCCTGATCTTAGGGTAATTTTCAAGTTGGCAAGTGCCGCAGTATTCACTGAGCTGTGTCCCACTCAGTGCTAGGGCTGCTTCACCGCTAGGGTGTTATCTCTGCAATAGTGCAATCGTGAATGCTCACATGGACCGGGTTCAAATACAAAAAGGCTAACTTTACTGTACTGTATATATTTTCACAACATGCTTTAGAACCTTTACTTGCTCTTAAATCCACTTATCTGGAACATTTATTAACAATGGAAATATTCCCTGTATTTTTTTGTTTGTTTGTTTTCTGCATTCTTCATGGTTAATCTTCCCCAAAACCTGCATCCCTGCTAACTCCATCCCAGCTGAAGCTTTCATGGACAGCTTGCAAACCAGAACTGCTTTTGGATGATTCAATTTTTTTCTTTCCCAGACAAAAAGAAAAAACAAACAAACAAACAACAACAACAACAACACACACACACAGTTCTGGCCTCTTGCTTTTTTGTTGGAGTATAATTCTCCCCTATGTGAAAAGGGGAGACATTTCAAACATGATATTTCAAATTCAGCTGCATTCTAATAGAATAACAGCTACTTTCATTCTTCTCGTATTCACTTATTTTTTTAAAAGTTCATTTAG
>CAUYSK010091299.1:0-12792 GCA_963575035.1 Avahi laniger | reverse complement strand
TTTTTTTTTGAGACAGAGTCTCACTGTGTTGCCCTGGCTAGAGTGAGTGCCGTGGCGTCAGCCTAGCTCACAGCAACCTCAAACTCCTGGGCTCAAGCGATCCTCCTGCCTCAGCCTCCGGAGTAGCTGGGACTACAGGCATGCGCGACGATGCCCGGCTAATTTTTTCTATATATTTTTAGCTGTCCAATTAATTTCTTTCTATTTTTTAGTAGAGACAGGGTCTCGCTCTTGCTCAGGCTGGTCTCGAACTCCTGAGCTCAAACAATCCGCCCGCCTCGGCCTCCCAGAGTGCTGGAATTACAAGCGTGAGCCACTGCGCCTGGCCGGTACTACACAATTTTAATTTGTATTTTCTGGTTATTAACGAGGTGGAAAGCAAATTTTTGCATTTCTTGGCAATTCAGGTATTTTCTTCTATGAAGTGCCTGCTAATTTTCATTGTTTATTTTTCTCTAACGTTAGTTGTCACTTGTTATTATTTAAATAAACTCTTTGTATCTTCTGGATATTTAATTTTTGGCATCACATGAACTATAAGTATCTGCTAGATTATGGGTTTGTACAAAAATTTTGTTTATGATATCTCGATCCTGAAGTTATACATTTTAATGTACTTTACTTCATTGTATTTTTCTTTATGATTTATACTTTTTGTATTATATTTAAAAATCCCTCCCTACTCAAATATAATAAAAATATTATTTTATCTTTTTCTATGGGTAATCAGTGATTCTAGTACCAATTAAACAATGGTCCATCCTTGCCATAATATTTGAAATTCTACTTCTGAAATAATTCCATGTTCTGTTCCTAGTTTCTGTTCTGTTGCAGTAACTATGGATGTTTCAATAACTATAGCTTTCTAGTAAGTCTTGATGTCTTAAAAATATAAATGATCTTCATATTCTTTTCCAAAATTGTTTTAGCTTCTTTTCATACCAAAAATCCCTGTTGGATTTTATTGGAATTGTGAGGCATTTATTTGTGATGTGGAGAGTTCCTTTCTATAAATATAGCAGCCTTTTCCTTTTATTTTAGAGCTTTGTTTTATGTTCTTCAATAATTTCATTATAATTTTCTCCCTAAAGATCTTGTATATATTTTGTTAAATTTATTTCTTGGTGTTCTTTTGTAATATAACCCACCTTTTCAAAAATACCGTTTTATAATTGTTTGCTTGGGCATGTGAACATTACTGAATGTTGTATATTTTTTTTCTATTCAGTAAACCTATTGAAATCTTTTATTAAGAATGGTTTATTTATAGATTCTCTGAATTATCTATATGAAAAAATAAGACAATTTCTTTCTAAACATTACACTTTTCATTTCTTTTCTTTCTGTATTATATAGGACAAGAATTGTATTAAGTTTTGTATTAAACAGAGGTAGTAGAAGAGAGAATGCTTATCTTTCTTCTACTCTAAAGGGATTACTTTTAATAATTCTGCAGTAAGTATTATGTCAGGTTTTTTTTTATAGATTACCCTTTTCAGATAAGGAATCCCTTTCCTATTTTTATGATGGAAAGATGTTTTATCCTGTGTGTGTATTGAATGGTATCAAATGTCTTTTTCCTGAAATTATTGAAATGAGGATATAATTTTTGTTCTTTAATTTATAAATGTGAAGATTATGTTGATAAATTTTTCAAAGTTTACCAAATCTTGCATTTCTGAGATAAGCCAAATATTGCTATGGAATAATTTTGTTGGATTTGGTTTGCTGATAGTTTACTTAGTGTTTTTTTTTCAATCCATGTTAATAAGGATGATCTGCAATTTTATATTGCTCATGTCTTGTTTTGATTAAATGTTACATTGGCCTCGTAAATTTAGTGGAGAGCTAAATAATAATCTTTTCATATTTTCTCGGAAAGTTTGCATAAGACAGAGGTTGACCTTAGTTTCTTGAAGTTTTGTTAAAACTAGCTTACAAAACTATGTAAACCTAGTGGGTTTTTGCTGGTACTTTGTGTGTAGATTTTTAGCTACTGATTTGTTATGTTTAACATATTTAGTTCTATTTGAGATTTTTATTTCTTCTAGAATCCATTTTTTGAAGATATATTTTCCTAGAAAATTGATCACTTAGTCAAAGTTTTTGAATGTACTGACAAAAAATTATACATAGGCTTATTTTTAATTACAAATGAAAAACCTCTACTATATCTGTAATTATGGTCCAATTTTGAATTTTATTGTTATTTGTGTATTCTTTTTTTCTTCATCAGTATTGTCAGAGTTGCATCTTTTAGGTAGCTTCTGATTTATTGATCATTTGGTTTTGCTTCATTAAGCTCTGTTCTTAACTTCATTCTTGTCTTCCTTCTGTCACCTATGTTTCCTTCATTGTTCTGTTTCCAGTGTTAAATTACATACACAACTCCTTAATTTTAATTCTTTTGTATTCTTTTATTCCTTATATGTCCTAATTTCTACACATCCCACATGGGTATATATATGTGTATGTGTGCATGTGTATATGCATTTTCTAAACATTTTCTAATTTATATTAGTATGACTTTTATCCGTATAACCTATCAATTATTTGAAAGTTTTTCTTTTTAAGTTTCAGAATACATAAACGTACTTTTATTTTTCTTATTGAGTTAATTATATCCTAGTCGAAGGATGTATTCTGTAGATCTCAGACATCATTTATGAGATATGTATATCTCTCTTTCCATTAGAACAAATCTTTAACAATGATACTCAAACTTTCTATGTACTTACTAAATTTTCATCTGCTTGATCTGTCAGCCATTAAAAGAGGTATGCTATAATTCACACTATGATTATAGATTTGTCAATTTCTTGTTATAATGACCAATATGTGTTTTATACATACTTATGTTTGTTAACAAATGCATGCATGTGCAGATTTAGTATAACTTGCCAGCCAATTGTTCTTTTTATCCTCTAGTGTGACCTTTATATCCCTTGTAATATACTCTGACTTATAGTCAATTTTTTCTGATATTCTTAGAAGTATATCAAATTTATTTGGTCAATATTTGCCTGGTATTTAAATTTACATCATTTTACTCTGAAATTTTATTTGTCCTTATATATTAGATGTTTTTCTTGTAAACAGCATACTGCTAAATTTTGTGTTTTTTTAAAAATCTAGACTGAAATTCTCTTTTAATGGGCAAATTTAGTCCATTTACATTTACTTCAGCTACTGTTGCTGTTGAATTAACACACTTTCTATTTATTCATTCATTTTTATTATTGAGGTACAGGTTACACAGAGTAAAACATATAATCTTAAGTGGATGGTTTGGGGAATTTTTACAAATATATTTACACCCTTGTAAACTACACTCTAATCAGGATATATAATATTTCTGTAATCCCAGAAGGTTTTCTCATATTCCTGTGTAGTCGATCTTTACCCCATCCACCCAGAGGCAATTGTTCTGATTTCTATCGAATAGTTTAGTTTTACCTGTTCTTAAGCTTGATACATATGAAATCCTACAGTATGTGCTCTTTTGTGTCTGCTTCTTTTGCAAAAAAATAGTATTTTTGAGATCTGTCCACATGGTTGCATGAATCAGAGTTAGATTCTTTTTCTTCATGATATTTAATTGTATGAATATATCACAGCTTGTTCATCCTGTCTGTTGCTGATTGATGGCAGAGATGCTTCCAGTTTTTGACTCTTATGAATGAAGCCTTTATGAGGAGTTGTGTATAAGACTTTTTGTGGACATATATTTTCATTTCTCTCAGGTAACTATATAGGAGTGGAATTTCTGGGTCATATGCCACATGGATGCTTACCTTTATAAGTAACTACAAATGATTTCAAAGTTGTTGCATCATTGCCATCAGTAACCCTAATTGCTCCTCATTATCAACAGTGGGTATTATCAATTGTCAAGTTTATAAATTTCAGCCCTTCTGGAGTAGGTTGTGGCATATCTGTTGTATTAATTTGAATTTTTTTTAGTGATAAAAGATATTGATTTATGTCCTAATTGCCTTTTATATATATGTGCTTTCATGAATTATGCCTTTAAATATTTACTTTATTGGATTATTAATCTTACTGTATTGAATTTTTCTGTTCTTTGCATATTCTGGGTACAAATACTTTTATAAATATAGGTATGTGAGTATTTTCCCACAGTATGTAGCCTATCTTTTAGTTTTCTTACTGGTAACTTTTGAAGAGTTGTCTTTCATGTTAGCTCTATTTTATCAATTTTTCCGTGGTTCATAATTCTTTACTCCTTTCAAGAAATTTTTACCTACCCAACTTGCAAAAATTGTGTCCCAAATTAAAATTTATAGTTTTAGCTTTTACATTTAGGTTTATGAGTCACTTTGTATTATTAACAATTAGCACTATAACATCATTAAAAGTCATTCTGTTCTCTGGGCTCAATTTTCTAATCTATAAAATAAAAGATTGAAGTAGATCAATGTTTCTTGTACTGGGGTGGGGGTGTAGATATATTCTTGGGAGCTGTGAATCCTCCACTGGAATTTCCTTTTTTCTCAACTTTTTGATTTAAAAAGTGTCAAGGTCACAGAATAGTCACAAAAATAAAACAAGAACATCCACGCACCCTTCACTTGGATGCACCAACTAATAGGATTTTGCCACATTATTCTTTTTTCTTCTATTGGTGTTATCATGTTGGTGAAAACACATAGAAGCTTTTGTGTGAATTATCCACTGTCCACCTTGTAACCGAGGCTGCTGCCCACGGCCAGGGCCTGGGTATCTATTGCCGTCTATCTTCCCTTTGGCGTTAGGCAGTGCTGCCTTGATTTTCACGAGATACCCAGAAAAGAACTGAAGAGTTCTCAGCAACATTCACATCAAATGCTGTCACGAAGCCACATATAAATGAAGGTTATTCATTAATTTTAACAGGGAAAGGCATGGGAAATTTGAGTTCTTCCTCTTTTTTATACATATACACAATAGTAAAGTCACATCAAACTCCCCCCAAAAAACTTCTTCAGAGAAGTCATTATCACAGTGTTATTAATTTTTGTTTATGATTTGATGTAGGGGTTGATGTTCATTTTTTTACAATAAGGATATGCAGTTATTCTAGCACCATTTGTTGAAAAGACCATCCTTTACTCATTTATTCACTCTGCCTCTTTTGTTATAAACTGATTGACTGTATATACGTGTGTGTATGTGTGTGTGTGTGTCTTTTTCTTGTTCTGTTTCCGTATGTCTGTCCTCATGCCATTATCACACTGTCCTGGTGACTCTTACTAGGAAGTCTTAACATTGAGCAGTATAAGTCCTCTTTGTTCTTTTTTTTTTTTTTAATTCCCTCCCTTTCCCCCTCTTTGTTCTTCTTTATCAAAGTTGTTTTGGATATTCTAAATTTTAGAATCAGCTTATCAATTTCTACCAAAAAAAAGCCTACTGGGATTTAGA
Organism: Avahi laniger; assembly: GCA_963575035.1. NCBI lineage: Eukaryota > Metazoa > Chordata > Mammalia > Primates > Indriidae > Avahi > Avahi laniger. Next base: position 7,371 of record CAUYSK010091299.1, on the reverse strand, counting down.
TTGTGATTGCATTGAATCAATTGGTCAATTTGGGGGAGAAATAACGTCTTAAAAATATTGAGACTTTCAATCTATGAACACGGTATATCTCTCCACTTAGGTCTTTTTAAAATTCTTGTGAGCAATACTTCCTAGTTTTCAGTATGCCAGCTTTGCTTACCTTTTGTTAAATTTATTCATAAATGTTCTGCATTTTGTAAATAGATTTTTTTTTCAAAAGAACCTTTTTGTTTTAGCATAGTTTCAGATTTACAGAAAAGTCGAAAGGATAGAGATCTTCTGTACACGCTTCACCCAGTTCTCCATTTGTTAACTTCTTACAATACTATGGTACGTTTGTCACAAGTAAAAAACTGGCACTGGTACATTACTATTAACTGAGCTCCAGACTTTATTCAGATGTCACCAGTTTCCCCACCAATGTCCTTGTTCAGTTCCAGGATCACATCCAAGACACCACATCACATTTAGTCAGCACGTCCCCTCAGGCTCCTCTGGCTTACAGCCGTTTCTCACAAGTTCTTTGCATTCATGATCTTGACAATTTTGAGCAGTTCGGGTCAGGTATTAGTACTTTATAGAATACCCCACATTTGGGATTTGTTTGACGTTTTTCTCATGATTGGATTTGGGTTTGGGGGAAGAAAAAGCACTGAGGTAAAGTGTCATTCTCATTACACTCACCACTCCCTTTTTGACTTTTTGTCAGTTTTTGAGCTGACAGGGGCTTGGGCTGCAGTTTCAAATATTTTGGTTTTATCTTTGAATTCAACTCCAGCAAGATTGTTGAATCCTATTTTCTTGCGCCTCCTGTATTGATGCTTTCTTGGCAAAATATGAGGGTATGGAAGAGGGGTGAGAATTGCTGGGATAAGTGATTTGTTTGTGCATTTGGATTCAGTTCTGTCTGTCCACGTTTTCTTCTAGGGCTTGGCTGATTTCCCCTTCTCATCTGCCCAAATTATTTCTGTCTATGGCTGAAGCCATTCCTCTGTCCATCTGTACCAGGATGAAGCTGAGGCTCTCTGCTCACTTTCGAAGGTCTCTTTCATCTCTATAATTCAGCTATTCAAGGCTTCTAACTCCTCTTTCTTAGCTCCTCAGAATAGTATGATTTTTATTTTTTCTGGTGTTTTCTTGTTTTTTAACACAAGAGGTCTGTCATATCCTTCTGTTTCCTAAACAGAAGCAAAAATTATGTATATTTGGGTGTGTCCTTTACATTGTTTCTTCCTCATGCTTTTTTCCTTCTTCATTCTGTTGAATTGTTTGATCTCTTAACTATTTTTCTTTTATCCCTCCTCTGGTTTGCAAGTTATATATTTCTTTTATATGTTTTAAAGAATCAACAATATATTGTTAACAGAATTGCTTAACTTAAAACCAAAATATACGTAATGTTTTACTCTCATCATCCTGCTTTAATTACATATTATGATACTCTCATGTTTTTGTCTCACCCTTTTTATCCTACAAAATTAATAATAATTATTATTATTTATACACTCAGTTCTTGCTTTAGATTTTCCCAATTTGCTCACTATGGCTTCTCTCATCCCACTTTCTCTTATGAGGTTTAGATTCTTTCTCTCAGTTATCCATTCTTTGATAGTTCTTTCAGCAAGAGTCTTTGGTAAATTTTTGCAGACTTTGTATAAAACTATTTTTATTTTACCATTATTCTTGAATGGCAGTTTAACTGAGAAGAAAATTCTAGGCTTACTATTTGTTTTTGCTCACTATTTTTGGCAAATTATTCAATTTTCTTCTGACCTACACTGTTGTTTTTGGGAATTTTGCTGCCAGTTGAAATGCAATCTCTTGGTTCATAATATGGCCTCCGCCTACTTGCTTCTGAGATTTTCTAATTGTCTTTGTGTCCTGTAGTTTTGATGAGTGGCAATATCCTTATAACTGAATAAATGTCTTATTGTTTTAGTCACCAAAGTTTTATAATGTGTTTTAATATCTAGGTGTTTGATAAACTCTGCTATAACATTACTTTACTTTTAAATAATTTCCTTGCAATTTTCACTGATTATTTTTCAGACTGATTTTAGAACAATTTTGTCAAGTCCCAAAATAATATTTATTTTTTTAGACTCGTTTTGAAGCAAATGAATAAAATATTATGTCTTTATATTCAAGGGTTTCATGGTATATCTCTTAATTTATTTGTCTTTATTTTGCATAAATTACATAATTTTATTTAGATAGGTCTTGAAAGTAACTTCTAATTATATTAGTTTTATATTGTAATTATATAGTTTTATTTAGATAGGTCCTGAATATGTTGTGTTGTTTATTTCTAGGTATCTTTTGTTTTTAAAGTATTTTTTGAATCTGCTGTTTTCCTGGTATGTTTTTAATCGGATACTACATAAAATTTTATTTATTTTTGTATACTTATTTTGATCCAGAATAACTTACTCAATTCTCTTCCTGGCTCTATTAATTTTTCATTTAAAAATATTTTATTTTTATTTTTTAAAAAAGCAAACTTTCTCATTCTCTTGGATTTTCAAGGTTAAATAAAAACTTAGGAAAATAGCTATGCTCTTCCTTTTTAATATTTGTAATTTAATGTTGTCATCTAATTTCATTGGTTATATTGTAAAGAATATGAAATATTAGTAATGCTATCACTACCCTATTCTTAATTTCATTGGAAATTACAGGATTTCTTACAAGAACACAGTTCTGCTAGTTGATTTAAGACATTTAAAACACATGCATTAAAAAAAAAATCCTGCTTTTTTTTGGAGTCTTTCTAAAGTTGAGAAAATGTTCTTTAGGTTTAAGTGTTCTTTTAATTGTAAAATATGTCACAAATATAAAAATTTATAAAATGTGTTTGCACAGTTTAAAGAGGAAGAATAAAATTGAATCTTGAGTGTCTATTCCCCATGTTAATTAAAAAAAAAAATTCTAGTACCTTCCAAACCCTCTGTGGTTATTCCATTGCATCTCCCTCCCTCCCTCTAGCTAACATAACCAATATTAAGAGTTTTACATTTCTCATTCTTATGCTTTTCTTTATGGTTGTATTTATAAATCTCTATTTATAAATCTCTAAACAATGAGTCCATTAATTTGTCTGAATTTGAACTTGATGTAAATTATTGTGTTGTTCGCATTCTTTTGTAACTTGCTTTTTGTTGTTTTTGACATTCACCTATGTTAACACATCAGCCTCTGGTTGATTTGACTTAATTTCTGCATACTATCCATCATTGAAATGTATCTCAATTGACCTCTCCTTTCTACTGTTGATGGACATGTTTCCAGTTTTTCACTTTTATGAACAATCTTGCTATTTTGTTTTTGTGTATGTTCCCTGGCACACATTTGTAAGGGTTTTCTGAGGGAGAGTTTCATACAAGAGTTTTTCAACCAATGACTGGAATTTCTGGGTCTCGGTGCCTGTGTGTGGGTACCTTTACTGAGTGATGTCAAAATGTTTTTCAAAGTGGCTGCACCAATTTGTATTCCCATTACCAGTGTAAGGAGAATCTTCATGGCTCCACATCCTTGTCTACTCCTAGTACTGCCAGACTTTTTAGTTATCTCCAGTCCAGAATTATTATCTCAATGTGGTTTTAATTCACATTTATCTAATAACTAGTTGAGATTGAGTAGCTGTTTATTGTTTACTTCCCCCCTATTAAATTCCTGTTTATGATTTTTTTCTATTGAGCTGTGACTTCTTATCACTGATTTTTAGGAATACCTTATCTATTCTGGATTCTAATTCTCTGTTGGTTATGTGTTACAAAAATTGTCTCCCAGTTTGTTATTTTTCACGAAAAATTGCTCAATTTTCAAGTTATCGAAATTTTCAATATTTAACTTGATTGTGCTTATATCTTATTTTAAAAATGTTTTCCTTACTGAATTAATAAAATTATTCTCCTGTATTGATTTCTAAAAATATTTTTAGATGGAATATTTCTCAACTTTTGTCATTAAAGATCTTGTTTGCAGTAGTTTTGTTATAGATTTACTTTATCTGATTGTATTTTATAGAAAGGCCTCTTTTACATTTATTTAATAGCATAATCATGTGGGATTTTCTTGTTAATATGATGACTACATTAATTTATATTCCATATTAAATAAATGTTACATTTCCTCCACAAACCCAAATTTCAACCTTATGTTTCAATAAAACATAATGGTGTTTTCTAAATTTGCTTTGCCAATATTTTATTCACATTTTTTGCATTTATGCTGATGAGTACAATTGGCCTATTATTATACTGTCCATGTCTTGTTTGGAATCAAGGTTAGGATTACCTAACAGAAAGAATTCTCTGGAAAAGTTTGCGTAAATTTGGAATTATCTGTTCCTATCTGTATGGTAGAACAGGCTATCTGTATGGCTGTAAAGCCATCTGGGTCCAGAGTTTCCCTAACATTTTAAGCTATTAATATGATTTTTAAAACAATGATAAGATTATTCCCACTTTCTCTCCTTTCTTGAGTCAATTTTGGTAGTTTATATTTTTCTAGGGATTTATCCCTTTTATGAAACTTTATAAGTTTGTTGGCACAAAGTTATCCATAATAACATTTTAACTATTAATCTCTGTAGCACCTGCTCTAATGTCTTTTTTCACTTCTAATATTATTTATATGCACATTATTTCTGTTTTTATTGATTAATATTAATAATTTTCTGTGTATTAGTCTTTTCAAAGAACTAACTTCTGGGTTTGTTGATCTTCATTCTTGTTTCCTATTTTATTAATTTTTATTTTTATCTTTATTATATCTTTCCTTCTGTTTTCTTTTTTTTTTTTTTTTTTATACAGAGTCTCACTCTCTTGCATAGGCTAGAGTGCCGTGGCGTCAGCCTAGCTCACAGCAACCTCAGACTCCTGGGCTCAAGCGATCCTACTGCCTCAGCCTCCCAAGTAGCTGGGACTACAGGCATGCGCCACCATGCCCGGCTAGTTTTTTCTATATATTTTTAGTTGTTCGATTAATTTCTTTCTATTTTTAGTAGAGACGGAGGTCTCGCTCTTGTTCAGGCTGGTCTGGAACTCCTGAGCTGAAACAATCCACCTGCCTGGGCCTCCCAGAGTGCTAGGATTATAGGCATGAGCCACCACGCCCGGCCTGTTTTCTTTGTTTTTATCTTGGTATTTCCCTCTTAATTCTTTCAGTTGAGTGCTTAGTTCATTGCTTTAGAGACTTTCCTATTTAGAATGAAACATTGAAAGTACAATTCCTCTGTAATACTACTTTAGCTGCCTCCCACATCGTTTAATTATAAATTGTTTCTGATTTCCATAATTATTTCTTTGTTGTCACATTAGTTGTTTGTTTCCTTTAAATGCCCAAATACATGCAGTTTTTTAAATCTTTTTTTTTTTTTTTTTTACATTTTCTAACTTAAGTGCATATGGGTTGGAGAATGTGGAATGGATGATACCATTTCTGAAGTTTTTGAGACAAACTTTATGGCACAATATATGGCAAGTTTTTGTGCTTGAAAAGGGTGTGTATTCTCCAGTTGCTGGGTTCAATGTTTTATGTAACTCATTAAATCAGGATAGTCCATTGCCTTTTTAAAATCTGAATGATTTCTTGGTTTGCTTGATCTGTCAATTATTGACAGAGATGTGTTAAAATAATTTCTCTTACACTGGTGGATTTACCCACCACTTATTGCAGCATGTTTGTTAATTTTTGTTTCTTCATATGTAGCATATAATTGAACTTTTAAAATTCCAGCCCTGCCTAGAAGGTTTTGTGTTTTATTTGGAGATATTAATCCATTTATATTTACCGTGAATGCTAATATATTTAAATTTATTATTACAACCTAATTATGTGCTTTTGGTTTGTCTTCTTCTGATTCTTTCTTCTCCCTTTTTGTCTTCTTTTGGATTTCTTTTCCTTATTTGCTACTTTGGTAGATGTATGTTCCATGCTTATTCTTTTAGTAGTTATACCAGCAGTTTTAATAAAAATATTTAGCTGAACAAAGTCCAAATTTAATTAATACATTTTCCATCTTCCTGAATAACCCACAGACTTAAGATGATTTCACTCCCAGATGACCTTCCTTCCACCACTCTTCATTATTATTGTTTCAGCTGGAGTTCTTTCACTACCTTGGTCCAGTACTTTTGTTCCAGCTCGTATTCTTGCTTTGCCCCATCTCACCTGATATTATTTTTATTATCACTTTATACAATTAATGTTTGTTTAGATTAGCCCACTTATTTACCAATGCCTCTGCTCACTCTTTCTTCTTACGTCAGATTTTCACCTGGAGTAATTTTTTCTTCTGGCTAACATATATCATTTAGAATTTAAATTTTAAGGGTATTTTGTAGGTTTCTGTTTTGTGGGTAAATACTCTCAGCTTTGATTTGTGTCTTTATTTTGCCATCATGACTGAAAGAGAGTTTCACCGGGTATTGATCTCTAGGCTGACGGTGACTTTTCTTAGCCCACCGAAGACATTCCACTCCTCTGGGCACCCTTGTGGGTGAGATGTCAGCACTCACTCTAAAGGCTGCTTCTCTGTAGGCAATCTGTGTTTTGTCACTGCCTGCTTTTGAAATTGTTTTGTTTTCTTTGGTTTTCAGCAGTTTCACCATGCTACATCTATGGTATATCCTAAGTCTGAAAATTGGTAACATTATCTCTTTGGTAGTACTTCTCCCCCATATTGTCTCTTTTGTTTGTATTTATTTATTTATTTCAGGATATTATGAGGGTACAAACATTTTGGTTACATTTTATGTCTTTGCCTGGCCCAAGCAAGGGTTAGAGGCATGTCCTTCCCCTCTACAATGCTCACCATGTCAATCAGTTGTGAGTTTACCCCCCTCTCCCACCCCGCCCACCACCAACCCTCTAGTCCCTGGAGAATATTACTACCGTGTGAGCACCGTAGTGCTGATCAGTCAGTGCCAATTTGATGGCGAGTACATGTGGAGCCTGTTTTCCGATCTTCTCACTTCGGATAATGGGCTCAAGCTCTATCCAGGAAAATAGAAGAGGTGCTAGATCACTGTCATTTCTTATAATTGAGTAATATTCCATTGTATACATATACCAAATTTTAATAATCCACTCATGAATTGACGGGCACTTGGGTTGTTTCCACATCTTTGCAATAGTGAATTGTGCCGCCATAAACATTCGGGTGCAGATGTCTTTATTACAGAATGTCTTTTGCTCTTTTGGATAGATGCCTAATAGCGCTATTGCTGGATCGAACAGTATTTCTATTTTTAGCTCTTTGAGGTATCTCCAAATTCTTTTCCACAGAGATTGCACTAATTTGCAGTCCCACCAGCAGTGTAAGAGTGTTCCTGTCTCTCCACATCCTCACCAACATTTGTTGTTTTG
>CAUYSK010091297.1:0-44296 GCA_963575035.1 Avahi laniger | reverse complement strand
GATATTCACAGTTTTTCAGCACTGTCCCTTGTTTAGTATATTGCTGGCGGCTTTAAAGCAGGTTAACTGATTACATATTTTTAGAAATTTAAAAGATAGGTTGTGAGACTACTCACTTTTGCAGAGGGGAGAAGGGGGCTTACAGGAGGAGGCTTAACTTTTTTCTCCTCGGAATTTTATTGTGGGAAAAGGAAAGAAAAAACCAAATTAAATAAAATTAAACAACTATGTATTATTTGAAATAGTGTTCTCTTTCACGTAAGGTCTACCAAATATCTTCTGGTTGCCCTTTCAGAAAGAAAAGGACAATGATCACAGAATGTAATCGATATGGTTCGGATGTTTGTCCCCTCCAAATCTCACGTTGAAATTTGATCCCCAGTGTCAGAGAGGGGGCCTGGTGGGAGGTGTTTAGGTCATGAGGGCAGATGCCTCATGAATGGCTTGGTGCCCTCCCACAATGAGTGAGTTCTCACTTTGTTAGTTCACATGAGAGCTGGTTATTTAAAGGAGCTTGGCACCTCCTCCCTCTCTTGCACCTTATCTCGCCATGTGACACACCTGCTCCCCTTCACCTTCCACCTTGATTGGAAGCTCCCTGAAGCCCTCGCCAGAAGCAGATGCTGGCGCCATGCTTCTTATACAATCTGCACAACTGTGAGCCAAATAAACTTCTTTTCCTTATAAATTACTCATTTTCAGATATTTTCTTTATAGCAACACAAGACAGACTAATTACAGTAATGTTTGAATGTTGAATGCTCAACTCTCCCAAAATAATCAGCCCTGTGTTCTACTATTCCCCAGGTTCTCTGTCCCAGTGAGACGACTTAGCTCGCTGTCATGCCCTTCTCTGTTGCACACGCATAAGAGGTTAATGCAGCCTCATTTACTTGCTCAAAGTTCTACACATTCCAAGAATCTTTTTCTGAAAACTTTAACACACTTATTGGGCATCTGCTAAATCCTGTGTAATAGTCTCATAATGCCTAATATATCATCCCCATCTCCCTTAAAAATAAGTTGAAGTGGGGAATAGGACAATGAATTCGACTAACGGGAATACTCAAAAGTTTTTTGGATTGGAACATCAAGGTTGCTATTACAGAGAAAGAAAGATGTATAATATTATCAGGCCACTGAGATTTATATTTAAATTTTGCTTCTATTCCTAATGTTTAAGGTAGTAATAGAATTTTTTAAAAAACTCATAGTTTTTAATATCACAGTGTTTTCTCTATTTTAAGGCAATTTTTACATGAACATTTCTGAAATAAAGTTCTACAGTTTTTCCTCTGAAAAGCTTCTCAGAGTGGAGCAGATATGGCACTGCTCTCCAAATTCCTTTTAGTGCACAGCGTATGGTGGTGTGCAGGCCGCAAGGATGCCTGAATAAGGTGAGACTGGGCTTTAGGAACCATGTGGCCCCTGCCTGTAGGGCTTTGAAGAACATGTGTTTGATCCAGAAGCTGCTATTATCTCTTAGCATTTCCCTCATGTACTGAACTGCATGTTATATAGGCTACTTTCTACTTTCCTGTTGTTACCACATATCAATAAATGGTATCACAGATGTGTAAGTTAATTGAGTCATCCATCCGTACATGTTTTGTTGGATCAAACCACGATGTGACATGATGTTTCCCAAACTTCAGTCATGTGGACACCATCTCCACAATTTTTTCGATATTAGCATTTTATCTATAACATTATCTGACATTTTTCTCCATTGACCTACTTTGTAAAAAATTTAACCTAAATTTAAAAGCTAACTTTATTTTTTAAATGAGTTTGATATATTGGTTATATTTTTTCCCAAAAATATAAGTAAGTATTAACAGAAAAAAGGGTCCAAACAGCACCAAAATTTCTCTCATACCATGAACGGTGCTCACACAAGGTCGGCAAGGTCGACAACACTCACATGGAAAGCATCACATGCATGTAGGTAGATTGGTCGCGCCCTAAAATGTGATTTCCTTTTCTCTTATTCAATTGTGAGCATGACTTATGAGATGAATGACATTTTTTAAGAACCGTAAATTAAACATGAGACATTAACTTAAGCCAATTGAATGAGGCGTTAAGGCGTGATTTTACTATACAACCCAGGCCTTCTAAGATATTATTACTTTGAAATATTCTGCCTACTATCGAATCTTCTGTCCTCTAAGTAAATTCGTATTTTCAAATTATAATAGACAGTCTACACTTTCCAATCTGTTATGAGCAGATTTCTTAGAACCATATTATAAACTAACTAAATGTTCAGGCCTGTCACATGTGTTTAAATTAAGGACTGCAGATATGTAAAACTAACTTTATAGGAAAAAGGACCATGGGATTGCAGTTTTTATAGTTTCACAGTATTCTACATTGTATTCTGATGAGAAAAAGTCACTTTGAACTCTTGTAGTATTTCCTCATTATTGAGAAATATTGCGATGATTTTCTTATCTGGACGGGAATTTTGAGGCAGTGTCTAGCAGTCTCTTTTATCATATTACGCTCACTACGGATACAACTGGATTCAAGGACTTTCCTATTGGCATGAATCTCACTTGGAGCTAAATTCCTCAATTCCCGAGGAGAAGTCCAGAGTATTATATTTTGAAGGCTTCCTACCTTCAGATTTCCTACCCCTTTTGTAAAATGTCAAGTTAGAATAATAAAAATCACTCTTACTTATTAATCACCCACTAAATGCTAAGTACGCTATATATTTTCTTATTTATACATCACAACATCCCTGCAAGGAAGATGTGACAATACCAATTTTATGAATAAGGAAAGCCAATAATGTGGACCCAAGTGTATCTCATTTCAAAGCTTGCTCTTCATGATATGTGTGTGTGTGTGTGTGAGTGAGTGAGAGAGAGAGAGAGAGAGAGAGAGAGAGAGAAAGATTAAGAAGTGCTACCTAGTACCAAGTTCTTGGAATTATTTTTAAGCCATCTGTCCTCTTTATTTGGACAGTGGCAATGAATGAATATCCAATAAAAATGGTGTACGTATGTTGTTACCAGCATAAGGATGGACATGTTTAACAGCCAGCAAATTTTAGATTTTCAAGATATCCAGGATTAATCAATCTGAGTTTACTGTCCTTGTTTCTAATTTTTAGGCATAAACACTGTGATGAGGATATATATGACAATACCATGAGTCTGTTAGCCATAAAGTGTGATAAGGTCTTGCGTCATCCTCAAAACATGAGTAATAGTGGTTCGCTGTTTCGTACCCAACAGATGGCATTTTGATCACCTCATTAGGTAATATTGGCTAATAAATGATCATTTTAAAAGGTGACAATATGTGAGACCTCTGGTAATGTATAGGTTGCAATATTTGTCAACAGATTACTTTGTCTACTAGAAGGTGCAAAAAACCAGTTTTTAAAACCAGAATCAACATTATTTCTGCACAAGATCAGTAATGTTGATGTGAAATGCATTTCATAATTGACTTTCAGAATTTTTCACTAATTCAATATTGGATTTCAAAAGAAAATATTGTAAGAATCAAATAAATGATCTAATTTAAAATTGTATCGGTGCTGTTGTATTTCCTTTGTATTCTACCTCCCCTCTTCTCTCTCTTTTGCTCTTCTTGCTCTTCTTTATTCTAAACTTAAATACGTCTCTGCAAACGTAACTTCATTTTGAATTAAATATTTCAATGTTATTAAAGAAATACATGCAAATAGTTTAATCGATTAGTGATAAAACCAGTATCCTCAAACTCCTGCACTGACCCCTGACCCAGTTCACAGAGGAGGGTGAGGCCCTAGAAAGGTGACAGGAAGCTCTGGCTGCATGGGTGCGGCTTGCGCACTGGGAGTTTTACTGCAGTGTTATCAGGTGCCCAGCGGGCATTATTCTGGCTTTTCCAAATGTAACTATGTGTAGGATTATTTTTCTCTGGGGTGGTTCTGTTTTCCTAGAGGAGGATATAAGTCTGCCTGCTAGTTCTGGTGTGAGCGGGAGAAGGGAACTGAAGGTCTTACTGATAAGTTTGCAGACACTAATTTAATCCTTGCATTTGCACAACTGTTCCTCTCCTCCCCTCTGCCTAGTACCCCAGAATCTCTGTCTTTCACAAGGAGGGATGTGAGATATATTGACTGTACTAAGAAAGAGTTAGAGCTTATGGATAAGTGTGCATTATATACATGTCCACACATCTCTTTTTTTTTAGCACTTACCCATCTTCCAAAGTACATTCTGCGGTACCAAGGGCAGTTCAGTTTGCTTTTCTTTAGTATCATCTGCTTATTTGGTTAAGTTATTGAAGTTTCTCCATCCACTTCTATCTTTGTGCATTGTGTCTTAGAGTTACAGACATCTCCTAGTTTCCTCAAAGATGGAATGTAACTTTCTGGTTTTTGTACTAATTATTGGTTTGAGTGATTTTCTTTTTTATTTTTTTTCTTTTCTTTTTTTTTTTTTTGAGAAAAATGGGCTAGGAAGATCTTTTCTCCACTCTTTTAAAGTTAGATATCTAAATTTTACTTTAAAAGAAATGAATTTGCCAAGTCTATCTAAGCATAAGTATTTAAAAAATTTTTTTATCAAATGACTACATGTCAACTCTCTCTAAGTATAGGCCAATAGTCAGTATATTTTTTATTATGGTAAAATATGCATAACATAAAATTTACATTTTAACCCCTCCTAAGTGTACTGTTCAACGATATCAATGCAAATTCAAGCTGTTGTGCAACCATCAACCTCATCCATCTCCAGGACTTCTTCATCTTTCCAAACTGAAAACCTTGTACCCATTTAAAAATCCTTTTCCTAATCTCTTCTCCCAGCCCCTAACAACCACCATTCACCTTTTTGTCCCTGTGAATTTGACTACTCTTGGTACTCCATATAAGTGAAATCATAAAGATTATGTTTTAATGGTAGATTCAGACTCTCAGAGCCAATTTTGGTCTAGATGTCTCATTCTTAACGAGAAAACCCAATCACTGGAAGCACAAGGTTTGAAGACAATTCTCACTTGAGAAGTAAATGTACTCACCTTATCGATCATTGATTCTTTACAAAGTATTTGCTTGGCTTAGACAAAGTCAAGGGCAAAAATATCTTTGTCTTCACCAACATCTGTTTTTTTTTAAATCATTCTTTTTCTTTTTTTTTGGTTTAAATATATTTGAATATTATCAGTGCATATCCAGATTGCTCATATTATTAGTTTAGTTCTTATTTCAAATTTATAATAGCTCCCTGTATTTAATCAAGTGGTTCCTAACTCTATATATGTATCTCAAGAGAAAAGGAAAATTTTTAAATTAGCTTAAATTAATAAAAATAATTTTAAAAGATTTTTTGGAAGAGATAAAACAAATGGAAAAACAGTGCCAAATGAAGCCGTTGTTTCTAACACTGTGAGATAAATCGAAGTTTTCATTAAAATAAAATTTGAAAAACAACCTGTCAAAAATAAATGCACACAGAATGTGTTTTAATAATAATTTAACCTCCGATGTAATAGATAATGAAGAAAATTGATTTATTTGAAAGCAAATTTTCATCAGGGCCATTTAATTTACATTTAACATTTCCCCTGTACATGTTAAAAGTAATGACAAAATAAGCCTGGCGATTCAGGCAATTTCTCCTTGACACATATTACAAATAAATTTTCTTTAATGTAAGTAGTTTGTTCTTTGAGATAATGCCTAATAATTATGGAGAGTATACAGGATCAGGTTGAGAAGTGGTCTTTGGACTCAGATTGCCTGGGTGCAAATCCAAACTCCACTAACCACTAGTGGTTTGATCTCGAACAAGTTACATAACCTTCTCTAAGCCTCAGTTTCCTCAGCTATAAAATGGAGATAAAGTAGAGTTTTGTGAAAATTTAAAAAGGACACGAAAAACCTTTGCAAAGTATCTGGCATATAGTAAGGGCTCAATAAATAATCTTTATTATTAAAATAAGTTTTAAAAGATAAATCAATGAGATATAGAGGAAAGCAGCTTTAAATCTTAAAAGTATATGTTTCTATTTAATACTAGTAATATATTAATATTTTATTTAAAATAATCATTTTGTGTTTTTGTCCTAGTTTAGATCCTTGCCCCCAGACTCCCTTTACATAATAGATTGTATAGTTTTCCTGACTCCGATTTTATACATCTAAAATTTGTTCTCCATGTTATCTTTGGGTTATCTTTCAAGAACAAATGTTAGAATGTTAAATTCTCTGATTAAAAAGCTTCCACAGCTTCCTGTTCTTTGCAGAGTCAATTCCAGCCTTCTCTATGTGTTAAATAAAATCTTCTACCATTTGGATGCAATCTATTATTCAACCTTGTCCTTGACAACTAATCTTTCCTACCCTATAATGGCAGCCACACAATCTTACACACCTTGCCCCAAATCTGCTCATGCTGTTTTCCCTGCTTACGCAGCCTCTCACCTTCTTCCCTCTTCCCTGCTGAGTATACTTCCCACTCAGATCTAACATAAGCATCAGTAAAGGCCAATGAATTCCAAGAAAAACTCAGAAGTTCAGTCTCCTTGGCTTGATTCAATCTGTGAACATCGTGGGTTAATTTTGATTATTATTGCTTTTTTTTTTACTTATTTGTAATGCATTTATAATATATGACAAAACACAGTGGAAATCACAGGGGCATTCAAGTCCCACAGTCACTGTTCAGCCACTGATTTTGACTGTGTGACCTTTGAAAATATTCTTTAAGGTTCAACTTCGCCTTCTGGAAAATGAGGACAATACACACACCTATCATCCTTCCTCAGTTCCTTTGGGATTAAATGAGAATCCCTTCCTCTGCATCACTCTCAGATCTTTGCATATGTTTCTCTGGCAGTATTATCCTTTTTCTCTTTTACTTCTAGTTTTTTGTCAGGAATTAACTCGGGCTACTCCTCCAGTCCTGCTGCTTTGCAGTCTGAATTAGGTACCTAGCCATGTGAACCTCTAGATTCTCGTCCTAATTCCTCTCAGAGTATTTGTCAACACCATATGGAGATCCTCTCTTCATTGGGCTAACTGTAAGCCACTAACTGGAAACTCCTAGGGGAAGGGATTGTTTTACCATCCTTGTTTTCCCAGGGTCTGGTCCTCAGCAGACACTCGGGCCTCCATAATGCTGTGAGTTCCTTGAAAACAGGGAGTGGGACTTCGTCTTTGTATTCAGAGCACCTAGCACAATATCTGGCTCACAGGGTGTCTGCTTAACGACAGAATAAATCCTTGGTCAACAATGGCAGATAATAAACCTTTTACAGATTTTCTTCCTGTGCTCTTTTGTGGCATTTGCTTCATGGCTAGAATTAGATTTCAAAAATTGAGTCTTGCCTCCGTCTTGTTTTTCATAAGCCTCTATCCTTAAAAGTTACTTTAGATGTCTTCTTTGCTAAAAAAGGTATCTTCACAATAAAAAATATTCTCCCAAAGAAACAGGAAGTAGTTGGGATAAGGAAATATGCTGGAAGAAGTCTTAGGCAGGCACTGAGTCGACCCCGGCATCATCGTTAAGAAGGAAGAGATTCTTTCCTAAGTATTTAGGAGAAATGGCCTTAATCTAGAGAAACTATTATGCAATGCGCTATTCAACCCAGACAGAGTATTTGAATTGTAATAGGGACCTTTTGGAAGCTCAGTTCAAAGGAATGACTTTTCCAGGAAGAGTTTCCCCATGTCTTGGCAGGACAAGGAGGAGGGTGCTTGTGGCATCTCATAAAATCTGCCAAAGTCTGTCACCAATCTGCCTATGAATGAGATGGCTGTTTCTCCGGATGTAAAGGCTGCATCCTGGCCAATGCTCTAAGAACCTTATTTGGAGCCACTAATAAGTGTTTTACATGCATTAGCACATTTATGTTTATATCAGCCACAGAAGACTTTGTATACCCATTTATCAGATGAGGGAACTGAGGCACACGGAGTGCTTCCCCAGCCAATGTAGTGGAAGAAGCACGTCAGAACTCAGGCCTTCTGGCTCCTGAGGAGAGGCTCTGAAGATGACAGAAAGAATTCCCATTTATCAAGTGTTCACCATGTTCCAGGAACTGCGTAAGATGCTTCACATATGTTTTTTCATTTAACATTTAAAACAAGCTCATGAGTTAGGCACTATTATTTCCTCCACCACACAGTCCAGGAAACACATCTACAGGATGTTAATTAGCATGTGCATGGTCTTGAATTGGGACTTAGATTACCAAAGCCAAGCATCACCTGTGAAAACCAGGACTTCAAGAACTAATAGCATTGGAAGTAGCATCTGAATAGGAGGATAATTCTTTTAAACTTATTTAAGCAATTCTTTGATAAAGATGGATGAATTTATCACCCCAGTCAGGTTTTTTTTGCACATGACATTGAAATCATTAAAAGTTAACCATTGTTTTTATTCTAGGAACCATGACTTTCAAATATTCAAGTATTTAGATGCCAGTGCATATGTAAATGTGGTATTGAAAAGTAACTTTTTAAAAAAATGCATTTTATTTTACTATGTTGTTTCTCTCCTTGAAATGAAAAATTAAGTTATCTTTCTTTTTCAAAAACAATTTCTATGAGTATATCGCATTTTTAGTTAAAAAGTTTCTTTGAATGGATAGCTCCTGTCGAAGGGATAGGAAAACAGATTTAGATGCTATTTCATTTGACTTGTATATCAATCTGTGTTCTTCAGAGGACAAAGACAGCATGTTCACTCCAAGCATGCAACGACCTCTAAAAAACTACTCACAAACAACACAGAACTGTGATTTTTCAGAGGAATTGCTCTAGTATGTTTCCTGTGTTCTTAAAGGGAGTGCTTTGTCTGATATTTTTGCAAAAAAAGTCAAGTCTTAAGTATGGCACTTGGCAGAAGTTGCTTTATGGAAAGTTGAAGGCAAATGAGCTAGAATAGATAATGCCAAAATACTTTCTATTTTCAGGGCAGATTGTTATTCCATATGGGGAAAGAATATGAAAAGCTCTCCCACCCAAGTCCCTGAAATTTAAGCCTTCATTCAGCTGACAGGTCCTCAGTGAGTCAGATTCCTCTAGGATTTAAGTTACTCCGTAGCTGACTCTCAGGCTTCTCTGCAAATAGTTAACTTTTTTCTTAAGAGTTACCTTATAGTAACTGCACATTAGAATTAATTTAAAGTGCAGTGATCAAA
Source organism: Avahi laniger (assembly GCA_963575035.1). Lineage (NCBI taxonomy): Eukaryota > Metazoa > Chordata > Mammalia > Primates > Indriidae > Avahi > Avahi laniger. Next base: position 35,137 of record CAUYSK010091297.1, on the reverse strand, counting down.
AAAAAAAATCAATAAAAATTAAAAAAAACATAAGCTATTTTAAAAATAACAATCTTGCAAATGGCAAATAGCTTAGGCAGGGCTGTTTCAATACTTCTGTATATCTCACTACTTACCATATCCAACATATTAAAATGGACCCACTTTCTACATTATAGGTTATTTTTACTATAAAAAATCTAGAAAGAGTCCTTATAATTTTGCTTTTGAAACTATGTGGCTACTATTAAACTCATGTAACTAATGACTGGCCCTGATTTCTTTACAATCATCCAGCATGCCTGGGAATAATTGCAAAATGAACAAAAATCAGGATGTAAGTTTCTTTCAAATTTAGTAAAATTTTTACAAATACTCACTTGACAACTATTGAAGCTGACATAATGTTATGCTTTGAATACTTAATTAAACATTAATCTTGATTTTGCAGTTTTCTTTTTGTGTTGTGGTGTCAATTATTTCATTTTTCAGTTCTCAAATTTTTTACAGGCCCATAAAAAGCTCACAGCCTCTAGGTCCTAAGGACCACAGTGCCTGCTATGGACAAGAACTCTGGAGGTGGGATTTGGGAGGAAAGGGAATTCTAGTAAGAAGTGATTCATGCAAGAAGATGTATTTACTATTTCCAGATAGTGTGTTATTTCCTATATTATGTCGACAATTATGAGTTATCTTATTTTGCTAACAAGGTGAAGTAAGGAATTAAGCATTTACTGTTCAGGTGTTTACTGATAATCCAGCTCATACTCGGTATCATAGATGATAAAAAAAGAAGGCTAAATTGTTGTTGCCATCTTAGAGGACTTAATAGTTTAGTCGGGAAGAAAAATGCTATTCTCTGATTTCCTCTAGAATAATTGAACACATGAGATTGTAAGATAATGAGTCCGGGGTTTGGTTACTTGAATGACTGAACTAAAACAACATTAGGGTTCCCTGGTTTTTATTAAATCTCCTGTGTTATTGACTTGGTGACTAAGACAGAGTCTGGGAAGCAGGGAGTCACTGGTGGCCGCACTAGGATGAGAGTCCTTATGAAAGAGCCAACATAGCAGGGAGATCATTCATTTTTCACTCAATCCCAAGGATGCAGTTTTCATCTGGGGTTAGATTCCTACTCCAATTGGAGAAATTTGAAACATGAAAAGAAGATTTGAGCCCGAAGTAAAACAGGCGTATCAGAGTTTACAACTTTGACTCTCATTCTGCTCAATTGCTCAATGGATATGGTCAATATTTTTTCTCTGAAATGAACTTTGTTTTTTAAGGATATGTGAAACGTATTGTTTTGCAAATAGAACAGACTCAACAGAAGTCTGAATAACCAAATGTTTTTTTCTTCATTATTGTTGTTCTTACCTAAATAGGCCATATAATGGAAATAATAAGGCTTTCATAATGCACGGGAGTTCTTGCGCATTGTGTAAGTGGGCTGGGCACATGTGCAGGTAGGCCATGAGGTCAAATTTGAATGCTTGAGCTACTCTCCCGACACAGTGGGAGTCACACACCACTGAAGGCAGTATCCGGCTGCAAGGTCACCACGTGTCACATTGGAGGGTGGTGAGTCACCGTCTCATACTAAGCTCGGCAACATCATGGAAAGGTCACCACCACGTTCACCTATCCCAGTGAATTCGACCTGTAAGCAGCCTGCCTCCAACTCCTCAGAGATCATTTCTGAGAACATTTGTCTGCCACTATTGCTTGACACGACAGGAAACAGAAGAAAAGGCTGTAGAAGGTTTAATTCACCCAAGGAGCTCCCTGGCAGTCTTTGGATTATGTGTAATTGTTTGTGGGAACTTAATGTTGATCTTTGATCCTAGCATGAGGAGAGAACTAAGGAAAAGCTGTTTTTGGGGGCAGCCAATCTCAGTAAGAATCATTTAAAGGAATGAGGAGTGAAACCCTTTCGTGTGAGGGATCATTTTAATAGGGCCATTACATGTCTGTGTGAGCTGCACACTGCACAGCTCTGGGGAGTACCATTTACACAAATCACAATGTGAATTGTGCTTTTGGAATTGTGGGAACTGGTGGTCCTGTCTTTCTGCTTCTCAAATTGTAACACGACATAACTATATTTTCCATCTTTAAATGGGTCCTAAAGGCTCAGGTTGAAGCCCCAAGGCTGACACTTGTCTGCAGAGAAAGCAGTGTGTCGGACTGTGGCTAGGAACATCTTGGAGGCACACTGCCAAGGTATTTATCCCAAATTGCACCTTCCCCCACCAAATTGCTTTAATTCTCTGTGTCTCAGTCTTCTCAATTGTAAAGTGGGTGAAATCAAGGCGGTTGGGAGAATTAAATTAGATAATGCAAGTAGAATGCTTGAAAGAGCAGTACACACAGTCAAGGACTCAATAAATGGTAACTCTTAAGATATTGTTTCCCTTTGTTCAATCATTATGATTATGGAATGAATAAAAATTAATCACAGCTGTTTTATTCTCATTCTGACTCAAGAATATTTATGGCTCTAGAGGAAATATTTTCTGTGTGCCTTTAAGGCTAAGAACTACGAGCAGTTTAACAGAATGTTCTCAGAGAAAATGAAAAAACAGAATTTTGTGACTGTCATTAAGAGTTTAAAATAATTTGTTATATGGGGAGTGTCTTCTGAATACTTTCAAATGTAATTATCAATGAAGGCTAATAGAAATTCATGAATTTTCAGATATTGATAGAAACTGACAGGCATTCCAAAAATAAATGTTGAGGAAAAACTACAAAATTAATATTATGCTCCCCCCTCCTTTATTTCTTTCAAGTGATACTGAACGCAGGACAAAGGGTCATTGAACCATTTGAAGATTTTTATTGGGGTAATCAGATATCTGTAAAAAGCTACTCTTTAAGAAAGTTAACTAAGTAGCTTTTTACTATTGACTAATAAACTTTTCTAATAATCTTAAATTGTATTTTAATAAAAGATTAGATGTGGTTCAGTTTCTCAATCTTGAAATACTGAGTGACCCAAGAAAAACAAGAGGGAAACCTGAAGTATATGGAAGTTGAATTTGGTATTGACTGAGTCCCTGGTGTCAGCCAAAGGCACATTGTAAGGTCAAAAGTGTGACTTTCTCTTTCTGGTCTTGATAGGCCTGTGTTTTGATAGACTTGTGCTCATCCGCACCCCCTACCCTGCTTCTAAGGTATCCAGGTGGTTCTCGGGGTACCCAGGGGACACACAGGTAGAGATGAAGCAAGAACCTCTGCCTTCAGGCTTGACCACTGGGTGTAAGGCTAAGGACCATATGAAAAGGTATCACCTTCAGATTAACCTCCTCTGCATTCTGTTTTTGTGTCTTCTCATCAGAGATTTAGCAATCATGTCAATATAGTTTTGTTAGTTACTGATCTGTTAAAATGGTGGCTCTCTTAGAAGAAGTGCTCTGCCTTCTCTGCTTCCCCATGCCACCTTGGCCTCTCTCTGTCTCAGAAGTCAGGCTATGTTGTCAAGGAGGGAAGCAGGCTGTGTATAAGGAAAAAAGAAAACAGCTTTGGAATGATAATGGACAACTCATATTCGTCCTCAATGTTAGAATAGTAAGGACTGTTGGAGCCGGGAACACTGAAAATGCAAACCATGGAAGGAGGCAGCTGCTGTTTAACTTGCTCTTTCTCCCAGAAATGAAAGCTCAACATAGCCAACTTTTCTCAATGTAAAGAGAAATGTGAAATTTTATATGTGATCTTTCCGTTTTAATTTGCAGTGCTAATTCAAATTTGTTTGTTTCTTTGTTTTGAGACAGAGTCTGACTCTGTCACGTGGCTAGAGTGCAGTGGCATCCTCATAGGTCACTGCAACCTCAAACTCCTGAGCTGAAGTGATTCTCTTGCCTCAGCCTCTCGAGTAGCTGGGACTACAGGTGCACGCCAGCATGTCCAGCTAATTTTTTTTATTTTTAGTACAGACGGGGTCTCACTCTTGCTCAGGCTGGTCTCAAACTCCTGAGCGCAGACAAATTCTCCCCCCTCAGCCTCCCAGAATGCTAGGATTACAAGCGTGAGCCCCAGCGCCCGGCCCTCAAAATTTAAAAAAAATATATTGCCTGGCCAATGCTGTGAAAGCCAAAATAAGTTTGGGGTGGAGGTGGTGGTCATGTTGCCAGATTTTCTTTTAACTACTGTTTAAAATATACTGATTTGCTGTTTTATTAATCTCTAGGAAACTCATTTATGCAAAGTGGCTAATGCGTCAGTAGACTAATACTTTATATTTTAATAGTAAGTATAGTAGATAAAAATAACAACACAGTGGGATGACTTTACAATGATAAATATTTCAGGTCTTCACGGAGGAAATTTTTGAATTGGAGAACTGTGATAAAATGGCAAGTGCCTATTCTATTCATGCATAAAACTAATCCAAGTGGACTTAATTTTTTTACAAAATCCCGCATTGTTACTCTTTAGCTAATTATTAACCACAGTCTGAGTGACTAGTTGAATGAGTAATTTGGTTAGGTAAACCACAGAAGGCGGAAGGAATTTACTCAACATTTATTATCCACTTGGTGCTTTATCTATATTTTCTCTTTTAATCTTCAAAACAACCCTATAAGATAGTTGTAATTATAACATATTCTTTATTTTGTAGCTATAAGTTGATGTTTGAAGAGGACATGCCTAACTCCTTGGACCATGCTTCTCCATTATACTATCAATGTCGATGTTGCCAAATATTAATTCAGGAGCTGGTACAGTTAGCAATTAGTAACACACATACCCCAGCATTTACAAACAAGCTTTGACTCTGTGAGTTAGGCAAGGTTAGCTACCATATGATAATCCAAAGAGAACAATTCTGTGCTGATAAATAGAGCCTTTTTCCCCTTAATTGAGTCATCCTGTGTCATTGTCAGGTACTACAGACAGTGTATACATTAACTAGGATCTGATACTCCTTTTTATCCATCACAAAAACCAACAAAGGGCTAAGTGTAATTAGGTGTAAATAAGTGACTTAACCCTTCAGATCTTTCTAAAGGAGGATAAAGATCTGATAGGGTTGGAGTGGGAGGGGTCAATGGAGATTGGAGGTCCATTAAGGGCTAGGAAAATCTTTCTGGATTCCAAAAGCAGTTAAAGACAGAGAGTTAAAAGTGAAACTGGTTCATACATTTCCATGCCGGCTTAGTAGTTAACCCTCTGCAAGGAAATCTACCAACACTGTGGCATTTACTTAGACTTCCTCAAGTGAGAAAATGTGTCCTTCCTTCCATTCAATATCAAAGGTAATTACAGCATTATCAACTTAATCCAACTTCACACAAATCCCAAATTGATTAAATCTACTATCCATTTAGAATAGTATCACATACTTATGAAGATAGGTTGATAAATATTTTTGAGTCTTAGTAGTAAATAAATGCTAATAAATAAAAGAGGAAGTACTTGCTTTAGGGAGTTTAGAATAACAATAGAGGATGGGTGGTAAAAGACATAATGGCCATGAAAACCACCATATGATTGTGTTTTATTTGCTTCACAGGTCTTATATCCAAAATTTTTTGGTTCTTCATATAGATGTCACCTACTAGAATGCATCTTCTATAAGTGCAAACCTTGTCTGGGTTATATGCTCCTATGTCCCCCGTACCTAGAAGTGTGCCTGGTAGATAGAAAGCATTCAATAAATAATAGACAAATGAATGAATGAATGACACAGATCATGAATGTTATGATGAGAAAGCAGGGGACGAAAAATCCTATGCACTGGGTAGTCGGCGAAGGTTTCAAGGAGAGGGGCTTCTAAATAAGGAGCCTGAAAGCTGGTGGAAGAAAAGAGGCAATTTCCTTGTAACAAATGGCATAGATGAAAAGGACAGGCAAGGTGAAGACACACCTGGGATGATGGAAAGTGCTATTCCATCAGTAAATCCTGGTGAAGAGACATGGGGTCATGTGAAGAAGAACTTTATATTAAAAATGGAATGGGTTCCCTTGGGGTTCATAGGAGAGGCGATTTCTGTGGGGAGAGGTATTGGAGCCATGAGTAGAAGGTCACACAGCAAAAATATGACAGTGGACAGTCAGGGCTGAGGAGTGAGTGGAAATTTTAAATTCCTTCTAACCTTGGTATTCCAGGCCTTTCTTTTGGCCTGGTTGCTGAAATGAGTTAGAGAAATTTCTCAAAATCTTTAAAGTAGTAGTGAATGAAATTTCATTTTCTTATTCCTGAATCAAGAGAAAGCTAAATGGACCATAAGGGTCATCTTATATTTGGTGAAACCTTATTTCTGTGTGTGGAGAAACCATTGTTTTACAGTTTAGCTCTAGAAAGGGTAATTGAGAGTGACTTTAGGAGATATTTTCTACAGATTTCAGAAGGTGATTAATCATTTTGTTTTGAAGGTTTATGATATGATAAAGTATTTTTAAAGCACATTATAAGTAAACAAATTATAGAAAAATATCTTTAAATCTCATCCTATGAAAGCTCCTATTTCAAACGACAGTATACAGAAAACTTCAAGTAAAATGTGACTTCACATCTGATTTTGTGATAATTTGCTTTCTATTTATTAAGATCATTTTGAAGTTATAAATTCAGATACCTAAATACCAATATAAGAACAATAATAGTTTTAAAGTTTCCAAACATACAAAACAAAGAAAAACCTTGATTCAAAACTTATACCATATAGACATATGAACAAGTAACTCTGTCCATGACTCTCATAGCGGAAGGTATTGGTGCCGATATCCTCTGAATACCCACCTTTCAAAGCTGGTTACTACAAAAACCTGCAGCTTCTTGCCTGAGGGTTTTTAATACCTGGGTGTCTCTGCCCAAGGGCTATTTTCTGGCCATGGTTACAAGCTTGGCCCATGCACAAATAAACCAGAAGCAGTGGATTGTTAATGGTCCCCAGGAACAGGTGAAGAATGGCAGAGTTGGTGGAAAAGCATCCCAGCTTCCTGATCCCACAGCTGGGATGACTCTGAGGTGTGTTCCACACTGTCTTCCAGAGCCCTCCAATGGGACCGGGCTCCAGGTTCACACTGTGACAACTGGCCTGACGGTGCATGTTCTACTTGCATCCTTCCATTTCCTGTCTCAATTCCCTACTCCTGTACTCATGTTTCTTGAACTTTCTGAATAAACTACTTGTAATCCTTGTTTCAGAGTCTACTTCTGAGGGACCCTAAATCAATACATGGCCCTTCCATTGCTTTGTGACACCAAAGAAAAGTTTTGATTAGGACTTGGAAACTATATATGAAAGCTGATCAAAATGAGGTGAATGATTAGGTCTGTTTATTCTTTGTCAAATAGTGAAATGTTGCCATTTAATTTTAGTAAATTGTCAAATTTTCTCAAGTCCCTGCATATCCCTGATCTTCCTCATCATTTTGCCTTTTCAGTCTCTGGAGCACACACCTGTGAAATAGGATGCCATGAGGTAGGCCAATGAGAAACATCGAAATTAAAAAAAAAAATGCTTACAGCTTCACAGTGCTTATCACATGAACTCAAAATACATTGTTTTATTTGTGTGTGTGTGTGTGTGTGTGTGTGTGTGTGTGTGAAGGAGTCATATGCATAGATCACATGTTGGCAAATGAATATTTTAGAAGAAATAGAAATGTCAATTTATTTGCATGGGCCTAAATCAGTGTTACCTTGAAATCAGTGTATTTCCTGACAATGTAAACTAACACATGCAAACACACACATACACTCACACACTCACCCTATACACGTGTGTCTGTACCTGACATATACCACTTAATAATATGAATAGACTAAAGATAACGTCAATCAATCCATATAAATCCTAAATTCAGAGTTAATGTCTTTGCCATATTCCTTTTTGAACAGTGTTTGGCTGTCTTAAGTAAAAAAATTCAGGAGCTGCCATGGATTCACACATTTAAGTTAGGTGGGTCGTCAATCAACACTGTCAGAGTGGCTATGTCAGAGTGGCTCCGTCAGAGTGGCTCCTGAATCTATGATTATTTATAGTAAGTATTTTAACTTGGGGGGAGGGAAAGGACACATTTCTTTCAAGTGTCTGAAGCCGGTAAAGAACCTTTATGCCTCTTTTCCTCCCAAAATCTGTAGGAAGGAAGAAGCCCACTGTGAAATGGCGAGGAAGGGATGGAGGAGAGAGAGAGAGATTGAGAGATAGATTGAGAGAGAGAACAAGAAGAAGAAAGAAGAAGGAAAAATAAGAAGAAATGAGAGAATCTCTGAGAAGGTTTTAACTGTGTCCAGACCTTCCATAATCACCTAAATATTTCATCGAAAGGTACATAAAGATGATGGCTCGACGCCCCATACTATGAATGTGTGTCACATCCCAGCTACGGAACTTTGCAATCACAAAGGCAGATTATAGCTCTGGATTTGGATTTGGAATCAGTACAATCATAAGGTTTATGACATTTTGAAAATGACATTCTTTACAAGTTTATGATTACCAAAAGTAGTCCTATTAGAAGACTCCTTTAGTCTTTGAGCACAGAATATATGTTTTAAGTCATAGTGATAGCTTAAATAGTTGACGATCATGTTCTAGAGCAAGTGGGTGTGGCCATATTTGGGGGTTGAAATGAGGAAAAAGGAAATAAATGTTTAAAAGATTACATGCCTCGGCATCTTAAATCATCATAAAGCCCAGAGTAAACTTCCATCTTATTGTTGATTTGTACATGAACCATGCTCACATAGGCAGAAAGAGAAGTGGGGAAATCTCCTTGGTTTACATGGAAGAGGGAAAGGCTAAATCTAGTTCATTGTTTAAAACTACCTATTAACTTATCCACAGACACAGCTCTGCATAATGAACTCCAGTGTGTGGTTAGCGTCAGCAACAGTTGGGGATGGAAGAAACAACCTCCACCAAATGTAACTGACGATGGCTATGGCAGTTGGATGGTGACGGGACTGAGGTGAACAGCTGCCAAAATAACCGCTGGGCACCTGCCTTCTTCAGCTCTGTGAAAACGTTTGCCGCCTTACTCATGGGTGGAGGTGCAGAAATGAGAAAACCTGTCCTTAGACACTTAACTCCAAAACCTGCTGCCAGGTCAAAGTGCTGCCTTCCTGTTTCAGTGGAGAATTTCCAAGTCTGTGCTAGGAAGGAGACAGTGGTCACTGCAGAGGCCTGGTTCCAGCCTCAGTGCTACAGGCAGGCACCACCTCCAGCAGCTGTCAACCCACGCTGATAATTTGAGACCTAGCAGCTGGTGACATGCCCTCTCCACATGGCAGCTGCCTCTAGCAAGCCAGCGCACGTCTGAGCCAGAGATAAGTTTTGGCATTTGCCTAGATGTTGAGAGCACCCACTGGCTTGGTGGGCACCAGTTGGCAAGAAGAGAGAATCCTGGCCAAGAAAGGTTTTTGAGAAGGCCACGTGCTGGCCCTTCAGAAGCAGCTGCTTTCGTACGCCTCATTAGAGGAGGCAGACAGAGTCCGCATCCATGTGTAACGTGCCTTCCTTAGTCAGTGGGAGGGAGGCCAGTTAACAATTTTTTTTACCTCTTTATCAAGATCAACTACCACATTGCTATGTTTGGAGAGTAGTAACTAGGCATGGGGGGCCACAGGCTTCCCTAACAGCGTTTTTATTAGGAGACATACTTTAGGCCCATCCCCCTTTATATGTCTGCAGCATGACGCCCCGCATCATAGGCATAACTAAGGCCACAGCCTCTTCGGGCACGCAGAGCCAAAATGTGTCTGACTGAGTCTGTTTTTTAAACCCATAAACAAAACAGCTCTTTCCCTTGTGTGAGAACCTGGCTTGCCAGGCACACAGTGAACCAGCAGGAAGACCACATGAGGACAATGGAGACACGGGTGAGACAAGGGCGGGAGATGCATTGCGTTGCTCATAGGAAATGAAAAGCTCTAAAGCCCAAAGCATTTCCCTTAATTTTTTCCATGTATTTCCCTTGAGGTTATGCAGCTGGATATTCTCAGGGCTGAGAGCAGACTGGCTCACTACAAACTATTCATCCTACCTTCAGATAGATTCAGATCCTGTTATGATGGTTGACTCAATTATTCCTAGAACCGAGGCAGATGCATGTTACATTCTCTGATCTTAACCTCTTGAAAGGCAGTAAAATGAGAGAACACATGGAATTTTGTTTGTCACTTGTCTTACCCCTTTAAAGTTAGTTCTCCTTTATATGTAAAATAAGCCTGGAGTAATTGAGCTTTGACAAACGACAGAAGAAAGGATGGATTTCTAAATTAACTGGTGGCATATACCATGAGAAGAAATACATAAGAAACATTTTAGTGTAAGCCACAGATACGTCTGGTCTGGGTACACCGGAGGTATTTTTATAAATGTAACATGGTTTATTGATAAATCTAGTGAATTGGTGTTTTCTGTCATATTAGAGGAAATTTTAGACTAAAAATAATACTAGCAACAAATACAGCATTTAACCATTCCCTACTATGCATTTTATCCACAGTTTACAGATGAGAAAATTGAAGTAGAGTACAGTTGAACAACTTGCTTAGATCACATAGCTAGGGGCACATGCATATTTACTGGCAAAGATATAAGACTGAGTTTGACATGCAGTAATTAATTAAAATCATGAAGTTCTGTGCATTCTCCTTGATTTTTGAAAGAAAAAGGTGTCTGTTCCCTGAGAGGTAGCTAGCTACTTATAGAATATATGCAATAAAGTTAACTTGAAACTACTTCAAATACATCAAAGAAACCACTCAAAAAAGAAAAAATGGTTTTGAAAGAAGAGGAAATATTCTCTTACAGTCATTGAAGCAGAGAGCACAATAGTATACATTTACAGACTAGATTACAACTTATGGAAAGAGAAAATATGTAAGGAAATACAAAAAAATGTTAACCATAAATGTGTTATCATGGTAGGATAGTAGACAAAATTTTTTTTTACTTCTTTTTCCACAATTTCTTGATGTATGATTTTTTTTTTTGTAATTAACAACAATGTGTTAAAGAAATAAACCGTAAAGCCAGCCTCTTTCTGCGCAAGGTGGCTGTTGATGTCATAGAATTTTAGCACAATCTATATATAGGTGCATTTTTCTGATCTTTTATTTTATAAACAATGAATTGGGAAATTCTTTTTCTTTTATCTTAAAAAAGAAGAAGAAGAAGACCACAGCCTTTATGTTCATTTTGGGCAGTCATTAGTTAAGACAACACATATAGGAAAAAAAAACAGGTTATCAAATACAAATAATATTTATTTAAAAAACAAAATCACTGCTTTCAAAATGTTCATAACCTACAGAAGAACAAGTTAAGCTCATCATAGAGCTGGTACGATATCTTTAGACTACATGATAAAATCAAATATGAGAGTGTATATATATATTTTTTTTTTCCATAAGCCTTTCTACTTCCCCATTTAAAACAATATCACTTTGTCAAGGGAAAATAAACAAAAGAAAATAATTTGAGGTTGACTGAAAACTCTGAATATTTGAATTCTAATTTGGTTGTAAATTCAGAAAAAAACTGCCTTCCTGGTATAATACTTTTAAAGCAAATGGAATCCATCAAGCATGAAAAACTAATCCCTGACCTTTAATGGTAATTTTACCTATTGAAAAAAGTTTCAGACACTCTATTGTAGAAAGGAAACAGACTTTTGCTCACAGTCTGTAGACTCTGGCTCAGTTGACAGTAATTTTCCATTGATGGGGAGAAAATCATGGAAATTGCATAGCTATGGTTGGCTTTGAGCTTGTCCTATATAAACAGCAGCCATAATTTGGTGTTTATTCTTTTGTGTGGGTAAAATATCAATAGAGTCTCTATAAAAAGATTACTAATATTTCTGAGGTGACCTGCAATCACTATACATAATATAGTTGCATCTCTTTGATTCATCAGCTATATTTTTATGCATTTGTAATACCTATACAAGCAGGTAAAATTGTACCAGGAAAAGCAATAAAGTACTGTGTTCTGAAATTGTTTCTACAAATGCTGCAGTAAGAGGTTTTCAATAACTTTAAAATGTCCATATTTGGGAAAGTTTAGAAATGTGTTTTTCCGAATGCAGGTGGAAGGATACCTTCTAAAGCTTGAGTCAGTCCTGCAGGAACCAAGAGACACACCAAAAAGTGAGATAAATTGAAACTCTTCATATCATTTCTAAAGCAATGAAGCAAAACTATCTCCAAGGGTCAGTGGAGGAGCCAGCTGGTCCACACCCATAAACACTAGGACTAGTGACACTAGTCACATCCCCAGCCATACCTTTTTGAGTCTCTGTGGCCAATCTTGCACTTGCACGTCCTAGAGTTCCCTAAAAGCCAAGCTTCCAAATGCAAAAGTGTGTGTGTGCCATGTAGGCAAACTCACTTATTAAGGGTGAGGTACTGATAAGGTGAGAAAAATACTAACCAAACAGGCTAAATGAATTAATACAAATAAAGCACTCGGAATAGGGCCTGGTACTTAGTCTGGAAGCAGGCTATACTTAATATCAAAAAGAACATCTTCAGTCTGTTAAGATATAAAACATAATCTATGTTTCCAGACCTCATGGACACCCTATATATATAAGTATAAGCCATTGTTTGTGAGAAACCTATACACAGGAAGAAAGTAGGATAAATACTTTTAATCATAACAACTTATTGAATTTTAACTTAAAAGCATTTACCTATAATTACACTTATTTGATATAATTCACTATCCATATTTTGTCTCCAGCAACCTGTAAAAAAACTTTAAGTGACAACATTGTTAATCATCTCTAAAATTCAAAAACCATTTTATGAACAGATCACATTGAGATATGACAAATCTATGAAATAAAAAGTTGGTCCTTTGAAAAGATAAAACAAATTGATAGACCTCTTGCTATACTAACCAGGAATAGAAGAGAAAGAATCCAAATAAACTCAATAAGAAATGAAAAAGGAGATAGTACAACTGATACCAGAGAAATACAAAATATCAGCTGTGAATATTATGAAAATCTACATACACATAAACTCAAAAACATAAAGGAAATGGACAAATTCCTGGAAACACACAACCTCCCAAGACTCAATAAGGAAGAAATAGAACTCTTGAACAGACCAATAATGAGCAACGAGATTGAAGCAGTAATAAAAGCTTCCAGCAATAACAAAAAAAAACCCTGGAACGGATGGATTCACAGTAGAATTTTACCAGACCCACAATGAGTTGTGAAGATCGAAAAGAAGTGGGTATAAAAATCTGATTAAGAGAGTACAATTATTAATAATTATTGGCATTTTAAAATAGTCAAATTAGAGCACACATATTTCCCTTTCCAATCTTCCTCCCTTCCCCCTCTCTTTCCCTCCTTTCCTTTTATTTATTATTCACCAAAACCCTACCAACCAATAAAGCAACAATTATTTTTGGAGGCTTTTGTTGCTTTTTCATGAAAACAAACCAACTAAGTAATCTATTTTTTCAATGGATAAATTTTTTTGCTGAAAATAAAATAATTTAAAAGTATTCATGCAAAGTCTATTGCTCTAAAGACCATCTCAGGGTTGAGTGCAGGAAAGCACTTAACCCAGGGATGGAACACAGGGTCCAGTGACATTCATATTAAACTTGACCTGACTCTGTCTGTATTGTGTTCAGTCTATGGAGCTTTCATTCCCTCTCTCTGATTTCCCTTCTGCTTTTGATGCTCCAGCTTGGCACCTTAATCGTTTTTCACAATACATTTGCCATGTTATCTAGTCTATGTCTTCTCCCTTGTTCCCTGGAAGTGCACTCCTGGAAACTGGACTCAGTCAGAAACTTCTTCGTATCACATGTGTCATGATGAATCCTCCCATATATTGTACCACCTGGACAAAATTTTTATGCTCATGGTTGTGGTGATATTTTTCAAGCACGAACCCTGTGACAGCTAATATTTAAGGGGCTCAGTAGAATTTAATGTGCAAAGGATTAAACATGAATACACTTCTTAAATCCAGCCTCTTACTCATCTTGTCTTTGTGTTCTCCCTGTTATTTCTTCCTTTCTCTCAAATATCTCCATCAATATTAAGAAGAGTCAGGAATGGACAAGTAGTCATCAAAGAGAAGCTAGAGTTTTTCTCTGAAATGTCTATAGGATGGTGCAGAAAGGAGCCTCAGAACTGAACTGTGCCTGGAAAGGCCCCTCTTTCTTCACTGTATTCAGCCCTCCTGAGTCACTAGTCATTGCTAGCAGCACAGGAGTCACAGACTGAAATGAGAAAAAGTGCTGAGTGGAATTTGGGAAGTATAGAGAAACAGGAGGTGAGCTTTCCTGGTATATTATATGACCATGTCACCAGTGTCCATACTAAAAGATGACCTTCTAAAAACAGAGCATACACACATGTGCACACACATTATAAGGTCTACTCAAGCCACGAGACTATTTGGGCTTGCGAATATATGGATCGATGAAACACAATCTCAGTCATATATCTTTGATTCAGGAATTCAAAATAATGGCTAAAATCTCTTGTTTATGAAGCAATTAGGTAGTGATTTAGAGCTAACATAGTTTGAGTAAATCTTCAAGTCTCAAGTATATCACTTAGCTGTGCAATGACAGGAAAATTATGTTACTTCCATGGGCCACATATATTCTCAAAGCTAATTAAGACACATTATTGGTACAATAACCAGCACAATGCCTTAGTTTGGCTTTCATAAATGTGCAGAATTTTTGGAAGAAGACCAAAAACTACATATCAAGGAAAATACTACAATCACTTTTTATTGCTTTAGTTTTTAATCACTCACTCAATAGTGCTAGTAAAGGTAGTAACATCAACTTTACTCACTCCTATGGGAACGGACTGATACTGTTACATGAGACCAAAGACAACTAATCATGACCATGAGATGGTCCTGGAGTAACTCATTCTGATTCTGACCAATCAGCCAACTGAGCAGTTCATGGACTCATGTCATCCCTTTTGAAAGTATAATCACAGAGCAAAAGAAAGAGGTCCCTGAAATTAAGGTTGTTCCCCTGAGTTTGTCAAGCAGCCCATTGGGCATCCAGTAGCTGGGAACTTTTGGTGTTCCATCTTTATGGCTGATGGGTCAAATCCAGTGCTATCTATCCTTAAGTCATGTATTAGATTATTTTTCAGTAAATATTCTCTGTCCTCTTCCTCACACTCTCCTCCCTCTAGGATATTTGGCTTGGACATATTATGTATTTTGACCAGCAGAATGTGGGCACAAATGATACTGACTCTTCTGAGGCCTCATGAGGTATCAAGGGTTTGCCATTTGCCACTCTTGGAATTGTCAACTGTGCCATGATAAGAACATGCCTTGAGAAACTGTTTATCAAAGAAGAAGAAGAAACAAGAGGAGCAAGCATGAAGGCAACCTGCAGCCTGAGCAGTACTATGTTAACTCACCAGCAGACCTATACGCAAGAAACAAATGCTTATTATTGTATGTTACTGATATTTGTGGTTGTTTGTTATCTGGCATTACTGTAGCAACAGCTGACTAATACACCTTGTAATAAAAGATCAACACAGATAACCCAAGGCTTCTGACTGACTCAACTGGTCCACAAACTTTCTATTTTATTTTACCCATTCATATGGGCTACCCTAGCGACCCAGCCTCTTATTCCTCAAAGCTTCCTCATGCAGAGTATGGTGTCCCCATCGCTCTATTATTCCCAACTGTCTAATCTTTACATGTAAGATTCAACTAAAATTTTTACCTTTTATAAGGAAACTTAGATTCTTTTACTAATTCTACCTCAAGGAGAAGCAATTTCTTCTCTAAACTCTTTCATCCCTCTCTTGTCTTGTTGATCACTTTCTGCAAAAAATCACAACACTCTTAGTACTGTCCTACATTACTTACTGGTTAATATATCCCTTAGCATATGAAAGTTCTGTAAGGACAGGAATCTCTCTCAAATTTCAGACAGAATAGGCCCATTATTAGGTACAATTTGAAATAATTCACTTCCCTTCTAAATCTGCTTTTCCTTTGGATATCCTAACTCAATAAATATCATTGCCATCCTCCTAGTTGCCCAAGCCAGAAATCTGAGTGCTTATTGATCCCTACTTCTCTCATCTCCTATTAACCAGGCCCGGTTTAATCAAAACTCCTAAATAGTCAAACCTATTCACCTCTCTCCAGCCCCACTGACATTATCACATTATCTTAAAGCTTCTTACCACTTTTTCCTGGATTATTGCAATTGATTCTCATGTGTTCTACCTACCTCTGATCTTGACTTTATGCAACACAATTTCCCACAGTAGCAAAAGATTTTTTTTGAAGTGCATGTTTAATTGTGATATTTGCTGCTTAAAATCATTTACTGATTCCCCACTGCAGCAGAATGAAGTACGCATTTCTATATGACGTATCAGACCTTTCACAATCTACGGTTTATTCACTAGCCTTATTTCTAACCGATTACCCAATTTCGTGCTCCATATCTCAGGCAAATTAATTTTTCTGCATATCCTTAAACCCACTGTATTCTCTCTTATTCCCAGTCATTTGTCTTTCATACTCTGTCTACCTGATACCCTTTCTCTCCTCCCACCATCCTTTCTTTGGCTAACTCCTCTTGCCCTTTATAATCTAAGGTCAGACGACACTCTCCTCCAAAGTCCACTTGGATGCTCTCCTTTCCTCCTTGCCCTGGCTGGCCTCACCAGGTGCCCTTCTTGTGTGTTTCTACAGCATCTTGCTCTTACATGCTTCCTTGTAGCACTTACTATACTGTAATTTCTGATTACTTGTAGCTGACTTTATAGGTAGCCTACCTAAGGGCCATTCCTCCCAGCTAGACTCTCAATATAGCTTAAATATCCACATATCTTTGCAGCTGCGTACTCACAGAGAGGTGGGCCTCAGCCCCAACCCCCAGGAAGGAATCACTGTGCCAGCTAATCATGGAGGTACCGTTTCTGTGGTAGTCATTGGTTAAGACATTGGCATGTAAAATAATTTTGGCCAATGACACATCAAAGGGAGATCAGCCAGGGGGAGTCCATCTGGGCTGGATTTTTCGTTTCTCTTACAAGAAGACATTAAAAAAAGAAGATCCTTCTGTTTCCACTGGTCATAGTCATCTGCATATGACAGACAGAACTATAACAGACATCTTGAGATCATGAAAACAAGCCAGAAAAATCATCAACACTTGAGGACGGCAAAACAGAAAGATAGAAAAGACTCAGGCCTTTAATAACATCACTGAGTTACTTATGGTTTAAGCCAATCGAGTTATAGCTTTCTGTTACTTACAGTTGCACTGCATGCATTCTAACTGACACATGGCTATCTTCCTCACCATACTGATATTAGTAGGAATTCACGCTTGGATATAGAACTGTAAAAGAACTAGATATTTAAAGAAAACATCTTAGAAGCCTGCATGGCCTTAAGGTAACTGACAAGGAAAACTTTATTAATGAGATATCATATAGAGAATCAGAATCAGCTTTTATGGAAAAGGCTGTAGAAGTCTTCTGCTTTATTCTCTAGGCCTGAGAATAAAATGAAATTATAATAGACTTCTGAAAAGCTAGGTTTAAAATGGTCACAGGGATCCACTGTACCAAATTTAGAAGCCTCTAGAAATGTGACCTAATTTAGTTTCTTCACTGCTCTGCCCCTTGCCATTCCATTTCCCATCGCAGCTCCGGTTTTACTTCAAAAGTCCAGGAACTTAAAAGGGGGGGAACTCACCAACTCCAAGAAAAGGTCAAGATGATATCCAAACCTGCAATTACATTAACCTTCCATGGATCTGAACATTGAACAATACAGTAATATCTTTGCTTCTGTAACATTTCTCATTAGAAACAGGAATTTGAAAAATTGCACGAAAGAGAAATTCTCTTCCTACCTTCATTTTCATGTTTTTAATATTTTGCACATACCCAGGAGGAACTATGCAGCAGTCTATTGAACAGCAGTATCTTTCTATTTTTCAGTGAGATAACCAAGTCTCCATTTCTCCATTTATATAAGCAAATTTAAGACAACAACAGGTAATATGGATAACCAAGATCATTGTTTGATCGTATTTTGTTTATAAGTTAACGGATAGTTTAAGTTCCTGTTGTGCTACAAATGGAACTGATTGTATACTTAAAGACAGTTACTTGTAAAATGAGACAATTTGTATAAGGCAGACATTATCTTTTCCTTGAAAGTTTGGTAGAAGTTGTATATAGAATGATCTGAGCCAGTGCTTTTGATGGTTTTCTTATTCACTAATTTGGGGTGGGTGTCTAAAATTGTAACTGTGGATGTAATTTGTCTAATGGGTATAGATCTACTCTAATTTTTTTTTAATATAATATTGAGTCAATTTGAGTTTTTAAAAAAAATTTTGTACTTTTACATTAAAATCAAACTTTAAAAATAAGTAATAATAAAAACACTGCAGCTTTAAAAATGCATTGCCATTCCCCTCCTCTTCCATAATTCTAGGGCCATGCCATCTTTAGGGTAGCCCCAAGACACAGGTAACTATTAAATACTTGAAACATGGCTAGTCCAAATTCAGATGTGTCAAAAGTGTAACATATGCTCTGGGTTTTGAAGGTTTAATATAAAAAATACAACTGGCTAAGAATTTTTATATTAACAGATTGAAATTATAATATTTTAATGTATTAAGTTAAATGAAATATGTTGATAAAACTAATTTCACTTACTTTTTAACTTTTAAAAATA
The DNA here is from genome assembly GCA_963575035.1 of Avahi laniger. NCBI lineage: Eukaryota > Metazoa > Chordata > Mammalia > Primates > Indriidae > Avahi > Avahi laniger. The sequence continues at coordinate 16,449 of CAUYSK010091297.1, read as the reverse complement.
TGGTCATTAATCAGAATTTAAAATTATATATAGGATGTGCATTATATTTCCACTGGGTAGCACTGTTCTAAAGCATTCATCAACTCTTTTCACACTGTGTGCTGCGCTGCAGATACTGACATATGTGTAGTCTCTGAAGCACATGTTATGATGAAAAAAGCATTATCCTAAATAGATGTATGATCTTGGAAAGGCACATAACATTTTTGCATTTCCATTGCTTCATCTTTAAAATAAAAGGACTGCATGAGATGATTCCAAAATTCCTTTCCTATTCCCATATATTTAATGACTTTATCATTTCTTCAATAGATTCCAAAGCCAAGGAATACAGTTCATGTGATAGCACATCTCAGTTTACTGAATATTTCTGGAGCATCTATCATGTGTCAGGTACTGTGATGAGGTCATTTTCCATCTGAGCATCCTTCAATTTATTTAGCACTATTCTTCATTCTTGATAACTCTGAGAAATATCTATACAATGAATGAATGCATTATTATTCTGCTGTGTCTTGCATGTTAATGCAGAAAGGAAAAATTCACACACATGCACACGCACACACACACCCCAAACTGGCTGTAAATGAAATACTGAAAAAAAAAAAATTAAAAATTGAGTTGTGATTCTTTAGCAGAAACTCAAGTAGCCGTACAACTGAATAGTCTCTGAATCTGGCAGCTAAAACTGCTTTACTCCTTCCGAAAAAAGGAAAACACCTTGTAATTGTAAGTAAAGAGCAGTCCAATTTTATCTTTGTCCTCTTTGAGGCTTACCTATGTCAGTAATTAGCAACAGAGCTTTGGGGACTGAGGGAAGGAAGAGGATGATGGGCAAGTGCAAATGAGCTACCCTAGGAAAGCAACAGCATAAAGCAAGAGAGCACTCGAAACCTGTCCTGTCAAAGCATTCGGATTAGGCAGGCCAAAATATGAGAAACTGAAAATTAATAAGCCGGAACCCAGCTGTATGTGCCTATGTAATGAAGTCTACTGTTAATGTAACGCATTTTCACCTTCTACTGCAGCAAAGACTTCTAAAATTACTCTAAATGTTTCTCAAAAAATGCTCCTCCAATTTTGCTTGGGTTCTTAAAGTTCATTTGTTTTCTTCCCAGACTGTAAGAGAAAGAAATGAGAAAGGAGTCTGATATACTAGAAAGAGTGTAGGGCCAAGAGCCAGGAAATTTGATTTCTAGTCTCAGAACTGCTACAAACTTGTGATGTGAAGTTCAACACATTGTTTAATCTTTTTTGGTCTGTGTCTTCATCTGAAAAAAACATGAGTATAAAACTCTATGTATTCTAATGGGTGGTAAGGGGAGCAAATGAGATAATGGCAAGGAAAAACATTTACAAAGTATAAATGTTCTACGAAAGTATTTTATACATAATTATCATAGATGTCCCTTATGAGCTAAAATGTAGTAATATTATGTGTGGTCTTAGATCCAAAAGTGAAGGCTAAGAAAAAGATATACATAATGAAAATTATGTCTTTTATTAGAAACAGCACAATATCCATAAACTATTAATAATATTTAAAAGCATATGGTGTAATGGTTAATTATGCAGACTAGAAAGACAGACTAGCAGGATTTGAGGTCCAACTCAGCCACTTACTAGCTGTGTGATTTGGGGACTATTACTTCATGTCTATATACTTCAGTTTTCACATCTGTAAAATGAGGATAATACTACCACCCCCTCATGTTTATTGTGAGGATTAAAGGACTTTATATATATATATATATAAAAATCACTAGAATGGTGCTAGCAAATAGTAGGTAGTACATGAGTATAGCTATTATTTGGGATTTGGGAGTGCATTCAATGATGCTTTAAATTCTAGGCTAACTTCCTGGCTAGCATTTGTTTTATGTTGTTTGAAAAATAGCATGGATTTCCCAGATACATATCAGATGTTAGAATTGTCACAAGTGCATGCTGGGAGAACACAGAAAAGCAACTTCGGGACATAATTCACAAAAGGATAGCCTAGATGGGCAATGGTTTTCAAAGGGCTGAAAGGGAGGGTGAAATAAAATACAGTCATGCAGGGCTTTGGTACATGTGTGGCTCTTTTTGTTTTTACATTTTCCTCAGGTACTGAAAAAATAATTAGAAGTGCCTTGTATTTGTACCATGTTTTTTAAAATCACTTTCACATTCATCATCTTATTAGAAGTTCAGGGCCATTAAAAATGGACAATGAACTTACTTTCACCCTCACATATCTCTTTGAGGAATCAAGTCAATTCAATGCTTGCACTTGAGAAAAAAGGTGGGCTCTTTGCCAAATTCTTTTTGGCAGCTCCTAGCCTAAGCTTTTCATCTGAGCCAGCTGCAGGCCTGGAGGGGTCCAGAGGAGCGACTCATCTGCTGGGCAGACCTGCCTCTTTTTGTGGCCGGCAGCATGCTTTCCACACGCAGCTGCTGGTAGTGGGTGGATCACTGACTGCGCCCACCTTGCAAGAAGGCATGTTGGATGTTTCCCCAGGGAATCCGAGGGTGTGAGGCCAACAAGGAGACTGACTAGTTGGGGACTTCCTCCAGGATTTTCCCATAGGCTCCGCCCAGTTCCATCATTCCATTGTTGCATCCAAAGGTGATTTTCCATGAGACTACACAGTCTCTGGCTGTTTCTTCTCTAATCTGACCAACTGTTATTCAGCATTATTGATTCAGAGCCCCCAAATCAGGCAAATATAGCACAGATGGGAATTCTATGCAAACGTTTTCGTGGAGTCATTTGCTAGGAACCCCCTTCCTCCCACCAAAAAGCATGGAAATATACCTTTTTATGAGGCTGTGGTTAAATTTCATTAGAATGCTTACTGTAGGAAAAAATTGCTCTCAGAAATTATACTGTCTAATCAAGTTTGTCTCTTTTGTCTAAATACTTATTGAAATCCTTAAATATGTTATGACAATGGAATATATTAAATATAAGTTAATTTTTAAGCAGAGTGTAATGTCTGCTGGTCTTGATTTATATTATCATGATAATACTTCAGGTATCAAAATGTATAAAATTGAACACATCTGTATTCACTCCAGGATGAAACAGATGATTGAAAAATTATTTCTTCATCTTGTCTGCTTTGATTTTGTTCCTTCCTCCTATAGTTCATACTTAAACTGTAAGGTTTACACAGAATGTACTAATAAAAAATCTTAAGGCAGCCTCTCCTTGTCTACTTATTTGACACCTTCATCAGTGCTTGAAACATGGGAGGTATTCAAAAATACTTACAGAGTAAATGAATATCTGAGAAGTTTGGATCATTCTAACTATACCAATATTTTTTATGTATCTATAGACACAATAATCTCAAACACATTAAGGAAAATTGATCAATATTAACAACAGCAAAAATGTTTTCCTTTAAAGGAACATAATGCCAAATTATAATTCTGCAAAGTGAAGAAGTAATCTGCAAATTAATTATAGAGCATTATTAAGTGAGTCAAAGCCATTCTATAAATAAATAATGCAGTGCTTTTCTAAAGGTTGTTGCTATTATGTGTAAGTCCTCAGGATGAAAACTTGGAGGCCTATTTTTAACACATTCATCACATTAATTAATGAACAACATAAACAAATCATGCAAGCACCTTGGCCAAGCATTACTCTTGGGGACTGAAGAGACATTTTAGTAACTGAAAGTAGGGAGCACAATCTTGATTTAGAAAATTCACCCAAATTTCCTAATTTTCTCCAAAGGGTAGCATTTAAGCAAAATCTGGTACAGAAGTGAAATATATAATTGAAGCCAATTTTCCCTTGGTAGGGTAAATATGATCCTTTCCCTATTGTGAGATGGTTTGGACCCTGTCCCCAAACTGGCCCCCGGCAACCTGCTCTTGGTGGCATTCTCCCCACCTCCTACTGCACCTTCTCACCTGCAGAGGGAAGGGTGAATGTTCAATGCTCTCCCATTCCCCACTGATGCTAATCAAATTTGTTCTCAAGAAAGAATCTAATCTCAGATACTGACTCATATTCATAAATTCAAACCACTATTTTACCTTTCCCTGAGATATGTGCCCTTTTGGTCTTACCTCTGTGTTTAAAAAAGAATCCAAAAAAGTTTTGTTTTTTGTTTTTTTCCCTTTTCCAAAAAAATTATAAGCCTTAGATGTCAGGAAGATAATGTCTTTATTTTGTTTATTTGGTTTTGAGATGAAAGGTCTTCTCTGACATTGAAATTACTTATGCAGACTAAATCAACCAATTTGGCTGTATTATTGCAGCTACTTAAAAGGAACTGCATGATTCACTCATGCTGTCAGGCTATGGCATTTCCCTGTTTGTGCTCACCACTGCTTCCTCGGCCATCTCATCCACACCTTCATGTCTGACACACGTCTGGCTTGTCGATGGAGCCTCTATCCTGAGGACCTTCTCCTCCAAAAGAGGAACACAGCTCCAACCACACCCATCATTTTCTCTCTCAAAGCCCTTGTCCTTTCAGATAGCACAGTTCCCAGTCTTGAGAGCTCAGTCATCACTGACCCTTCCGTCTCCTCGCCCCATTGTATAAACTGAAATTCTATAATGTTTCTAGAAGCTTCCTTTCTTCTATTTTCACCTCCATGAATTGAGTATATAATATTACTTTTTAAAATAAAAATAATACTTGCTCATTGTATTACTTCCTTAGGGCTGCCATAACAAAACACCATAGAATGGGTGGCTTAGACAACAGAAATGTATTTTCTCATACAGTTTTGGAGGCTGGAAGTCCAAGATCAAGGTGTCAGCAGCGTCGATTTCTTCTGGAGGCCTCTCTTCTTGGTTTGTAGATGATCATCTTCTCCCTCTATTTTCACGTGGTCTTTTGTGTGTACGCACATGCTAATCTCCTTTTCTTAAAAGGACACCAGTCATACTGGTTTAGGTGCCACCCTGAAGACCTCATTTTATCTTAATCACCTCTTTAAAGGCTCTATCTCCAAATACAGTCACATTCTGAAGTAGTGGGGTTAGGACTTTAACATATGAATTTTTCTGGGACACAATTCAGCCCATGACATTTATGTTTTCCTTATTGTACATGTTCACAATCCAGAATATTATTTTTTTTCCAGAATCATTTTGATAATCTGTAGAAAAACTCCTCCATGGCCACAGACAAATTCTTAAACAAAGCCCCTTTCTTCAGAACCCAAAGTTGGGCTGTCCCATGTTAATTTCCTCATTCCTACATTCAAGGCCCTTTACAACCTAAATTTATGTTTTCAAATTCCCTTTCCTACAATTCCAGTAAAACAGTCACTCTGGATTATTCTTTCCTACTTTTGTTACTTCCACTTGGGTTTTTTTCTCTCTAAGAATGGCATTATCCTTCAGTACTCTAATCAAATGTGAGGTTACTTCAGTGCCACTTTCCTCAGTCTGATACACACCCTTCCAAATAACTATTATTCATGGTTCCTAGAACTATAGTCCATTAACATGACTTTCCTATTTCATTCACCTTTCTCTGTTGGGTCCCTAGTTTGTACAATCGTAGGTATTTCTTAACAGAGGGCTCATCACATCACGGATACTGAATAAATCATTCATTGAGTTGATTAAAGCTAGTCAATTTGACATCAATTATTTCAGGGGTTAGTATCATTAAAATATTCCAAACAATTATTGCTCTTTCTTGTTTTCATCTTGTAGACATGGCAGAAATCATGCTTTGAAGACCAAGAGCCAGTAATGATTATATTTGGGTTGATTATTTTTCTTCCCCAAATAATGTACAATGTTCATTTTAAACAATTATACCGTGTATGTATATACATTTTTAATCAAAATTTTTGGTGACATTTATAAAAACTGGAAGAAACATTATTATTATCCACATTATAGGTTGGACAATCTTAGGGTCCATTGTGAGTGACTGGCTTGCCTGACGTTTTGTAAGATCTGGCTTCAAGTTACTTTTAGATAATTTCTAGTTTATTCTCCACTTTACTTCACACCTTTCTAAGGTTTACTCTGCATTTGACATAAAGATCTTAATTCTTTCTAATCTCCCTGTCCCTGAGAAACCTTAATAAATTGACTTCAGGCTTTAAAAGCTATACGCTAACACAGGCCAAATGTGGCCAACAATTTAATTGGCTAACTCATGGTTTTTTCCAATCTCCTTTATCCTTGCTGTCTTTATTATAGAGACTAGAAAGCCAAATATTAACTTTCCCATTCCTTTTACCTTACAGACAACTGTGTGGCATAGTTCTAGCCAATCAGCTGTAAGCTGAAGTCTGCTGGTGGCTTCGGGGAGGGCTTTGATGTTTTTGGTAAGTGAGGCAGATACAACTAGAGTTGCCCCTCCCTCTCTTCCCCATCCTCCTTCCTTCTCACTATCTATAACACAGATATGATGTCTGGAGCTTCAGCAGCCATTTGACATCATGAGGAATAAGGCAAGAAAACTGAGGAGATGCTGGCTCTCTGCAAATGGCAATAATATCACACAACAGCTAAAACGCCTCCACTAGCCACCTACTTAAAAGTAATCCCCATTTGTTCAAAGTATTATAAATCTAGGTTTTAAACATATTCTGTAATCAAAATCCACAAATCCAGTTTTCTAGGTCAAAAGGGCAAATGAGAACTAATTGGCTGTTTTCACACAAATCACTCACCACTAAGGGTATCTCCATTATCCTCTTTTTTGAATATATGAAAGGCAGTATATTTCTTTTCCCTCAAGGATTACTATTAACTATTTTCTAGATATACCAAGAAGGAAGAAAGTTACATTAAAAAATCAGATGGAAAGGGGAGACCTTGTGATCACCTTCAAATTAAAGATTATTGTATTATTCTGCTTTTCAGGAATGAAGATGGTATAGAATGGCATAGAATGGCAAGGTCTGTCTGCTTTCTTTTTATATTTCCTATGCAGAATACTTCATAACTGTGATCCACAGTTGGCAAGAACCCCATTCATTTCCAACAGAAATTCAGGAAGCTTAGTGTGCCTCTCTCCAGCTCATTAGCAGAACAATTAAAATCAGCTGTTGTAATGCTACTTTTAGGGCTTCAGATTTTGTAATTTACGTAGCCCAAGGCAAGATTCATTTTTATGTAGAGATTTTGATTCCAGTCCTGCCAAGTCCTACAGAGTTCTAATTAAAGACTCCTTGGGGAGTTTTTCCTTGATCTGCTATATTCATGATTCTTTAGTAAATAACCTGCTAGGATTATTTCTGGTGAGGATAATTTATCTTTATCTTAAGGTCTTAATTGTATTTTATACACATCCTGAAACCCCAGGATAGTAATCTCATTAAGTAAATACAAAATTGTATGTAATATACTATAATGAAAACAATACAGTGTTAAAGGGTGTATACAAATCTTTAAACCTGCAGGTCTTATTTATGTTGATCCAAAGCTGAAAAGTCTTTACTGCTGCTTGTTTGAATAATAGCTATAATCATATGTTTAATGCTAAGTTATAGGGCTCGCTTTTAAGTACAAAATTGACTCAAAAAATGTACAGAATCATTACATCTCTGAGTGGCTCAAAATTTAATAGCATTATTTCTACCAAAATCTGATAGCCTTTGTAGCATTGGCAACTTGTCTGACAATAGCAATTCTAAGGGAAGGAATTAGGGGTAATGAGCTGGAGAAGACCATCTAGTATACTTTATTTGAAGCTGTGTAGCTGTGTTTGCACTGTAAGCATATTAGTTACACTGTATTTGGTTTTTGTGTTAGTTATGGGTATGCACATGGGGAAAACCAATGCCTCCCAACCGCCCTTGGTACCACAATTGTTTTACTAAGGTTTGCAGGGAAAGCAGAACAATATTAACATGGGAACATAACTTTAAGCAGGGCTTCTCCTCACCTCCTGATTCCTGGGGAACAAAATCTTCTTATATTCTATCAGCTAATTACATTCTGTATCTATCTCCCGTCTAAGAGATAAATCTATCAATGAGTCACTCCTTAGTAAGTATGATAGAAAGCATCTTGTTCTTCCCACCTCTTCTTGAAATGTTACTGGTACATATTTTTCCCACACTCTTCCCGAAACGTCCTTTCGTCTGCTTTTCACTTGGCTAGTTCCTATTCACCCTTCATTTCTCAGCATATATTGTTTCCTTCCAGAAGCTTTGATTTCCCATCCCCATATTAACTGGTTCTTGCCTTTCTTGGGACTTTTACTTCTCCTTCCATGCACTTGATCTAATTATTCACTTAATCACAGGCTAATATGTTTAATGTTTGTGTCCCCTGTTCCTTTTTAAAGCTCCTGAGAGCAGGAACCATGTCTGTTATGCTCACCACTGTGCCTTCAGAGCTCAGCCCAATCCCGACATAGGTGCTCAACGAATATCAGTAGTGAAGATCTCAGATGCCTTCCTGTGCTCAGAGTATGGGAACCAGCCTGGAAGAGCAGCAGTAACAGGAACCTTCAGACAGTAAAGTGCCCATTTCACAAAGGAGACAGCTGTGATGCCCGGAGAGTGCCCAGAACCCAGAAAAAGGGAGGATGACAAAGAATCGCATCTATCTGACAGTCTTGTTCAGGGTCACGGTGGTGGCTGTTAATCTTAGCCACTGGAAATATATTTTTGTCCCTATAGGTGGTCAATGATCAGCCATTGCAATGAATTTGAACTACGCTACCTACATTCATCACTTTTATCTTAGGACTAACTTAAAGACTGATACAAGTAAAAGAATGATAAAGGCTATTAAAAAACAAAACAAAACAAAAAACAAACCACTCTGCAGTACCTTTATAAGTGTCTCCCTCTCAGGGATGAAAGAAGAATTGCTCCCTTAAAAAATACCTTTCTGTAAAACGACAGAGGAACTCCTGAATATAGAAACAAAAAAAGCTAGATGGCAGCAGACTGCCTTTCCACGTCCCTACCACTGAATGGTTGTGAGCTTACTAACTAACAATCAGTGGCGGTATTCACATAAAGAATATAAGCAGTTTAAAAGACTCCAGAAATAAATGGCTCAGCCACTCCCAGCCATCTGGAATAAGTATGGCTTGGAATTTTCCCCATCTTTGGAATTCTGAGAAAAATAGTCTAGACTAGATGTCTGTGACTACATTCAGATAATTCTTATTCATAAACCAAGAATAAAGAACAGACCAACTTCAGTGACACTGCTGGGAGAACAAATTGGCTCAAGAAGTAACAACAGCAACAACAAAAAAAACCTGCTAAGGCACTTCGGGGTAATCAATTTAGTTGTATCGCTTTTTGCTGTGACTGAAGAAAGCTAATTTAATCTCTGAGAGCAGTATCTTGCTGCCTGGAACGGGTACTTGCAAGCTTCAAATAAACTATACTGTGAACTTTAAGATGCCCTTGACAGAAAGAAGGACACAACCAGTTCTAAGCCATTAGGGAAGGTATAATTTCCCAAGGCCAGACAGCCAGGGAAAGTGATCCTCAGACGGAATATTTTGTAGAAAAAAATTTGCATTTCCCTCTCCCTATCCATCAGTAACCTCAACAGAGAGATTTTTGGATTGTTTCTCTTTATTCCTATTTATGACTGTTATTATATTTTTGAAATTCTTTTTGTTGTTGTTAATAGAAGCAGGTATGGTTAGCAAAAGTTTAGCTGTGGAGTCAGGCAGCCCAGGGCTCAAAGTTCAGCTTACTAGCTACTTCTTAGCTTTATAACCTTCAGCAAGCTGCTCACCCAGACCACCTGCGTTTTCACAGCTATTTACAAAAGAGGGCAGGCAGTGATAATAATGTTCACCTTGCAGATTTGTTGTGAGGTTTTAACCAATTACTTCTGAAAATGCCTGGCACAAAGTCAGGCCTATAGTGCAGATTTAATTAATCTAAATCTCATTCCTTTCTCTCTTTTTTGGTCTTCCCTTCTTCTCCTGTCTTCTCCATCTTTCAAAGACCAGCCTTAGTAATAGATGATTACCTGGGGCTCCTGCCCAGCCCCAACCCAACACCCCCACCAACCTCACCCGCCCCCGCCCCACAGAAGTTCTGTGGTCTGGCTGCCTGATGCAAGATACAGCCCATTAGGGAGTTAGTCTGTTTACTCAATGCTCAGTTTATGTGAGGATGCAAATGATCCTGGAAATAAAATTAACTCATGTCTAATTGCTTATTTACACTTTCAGCACTTCTTCATTTTTCTTCATTCTGTTTATGGTGAGCAGATTCTACAAAGGAGAATATAGAAAGAACAAATGCTTTGCCTTTGAGAAGGAACTGTGTGTCAACAGGACAAGCAGGGGAGAAGAATGAAGGAAGAAGAGAGGAAGTTCTCAAAACCCAAGCTCCTGCATCAGTCACTCTATTGAACCAGCCCCACTCTAAGCTTGCCCAGTTCTTGAGTAAATCAAGCTTGCATACTTCTTAAATTGTCAGCTGCTAACTTTTCATGGTTTTTAAATGTTTTTTAAAAACATTTTTAAAGACATGGGTACAAGTGAAAGGCATTTATAAATTCCCCTCTTTAAAGATGATTGTTGCAAATAGCAGTAGTCATTAACGGCTAACACTTTAGTGGTACTTACCATGTGCCAAGCACTGTGATAAGCACTTTACATAACCATCTCACTGAATTCCCACAAGAACCTTATGAGTTGGGTATTACTATTTCAAATTACAGATGAGGACACTGAGGCAGAGAGTGTATATCTAGTAAGTGGTAGAATCAGCTAATACGTCATGAACCCACCTATTCTGACTACAGAGTTCTATACCTCTCTTGGGTGAGCAGCAGAACTCCATAGGACTTGCACATGATTTTACTAGAACATACAGTATGATGTCATAAGGTCATTTTGAATGGGGATGGAGAAATTTTAAGAGGCCATAGGGGCATTAAGTTTAAAGCCAGCAATGGCATGGGAGTCTTCCCCATCTTGTGAATCCTCTGACAGGTTTCATTCCCATTTAAGGCTTTTAAAAAACACATGACTATAAACTATTTTCTTTGGTAGTGGGAAGGGATGTTATAGGGAAGAGACTCGGGGAAATTCATAGATTAAATAACAAAAGAACTGCTAGTTTCATATATGATGTTAGGTAAATATCGAAGACAACCTCTCAAGAATTCTTTAAGGTTCCATTAATCTATGGGACCCTCCAAAAATACTGCTTCTCATAATAATACTTTATATTTCTATACTATTCCACAAATAACATATCTTATTTGAGTCTCACAGCCAGCTTGTGAAGTGATTAAGGAAGACAACAATGGTCCTCCTTTATGGAGGCAAGCGTGGAAACAGGGCATTCTATGGCTCAGCAGAAACAGAACTCCAAACTAGCCTCTAGGCCCCCAATCCTGGCCAATAATGACTTTCATCAGTACAAAAGTTCTTCTGCTATATACAGTCTATGGCTTTCTTGGTGAAAACAATCTTCTGAGCGAACTACATTTTGGACAGGAAACTAAGGGCTCAGCATCTCATATTCTTGTTTAGCATATCTTAGGAATCATTTACATTCAGATCTAAAGGAGCTGGTTTATCTGAAGAGTGTCTGGCTAAGCAGTCCTGGGAGACTGCGTGCCATTCATTACCTCTTGAAAGTCATTACCGCTGAGTGCACGTTCCCAAATTTTTTCTTTCTGTGAGGAAGGCAGAGGATAGTACTTGAATCCAAGGTAATCGAAGTATGGTAGACATGAAAGGGGTGTGATTAGGGTGCTAATCAGGAACTCTAGTTCAAGTTTTTGTAGTTGCCAAGTCCCCAGGGAACAAGGTGAGGGCAAAATTGCCTGATTTGAATAGAACAGCTAGATAAATAATTTTTTTTTTTTACTTAAATTCTTACAAATTCCTCTCTGCTATAGCAACTATTAATGAAAATCTGTTGTCATGATCCTCCATGGCATTTTAGCATAATTTATAGAAAAAACCTCAGAAAATAAAAAATAATGTAAACATAAAAAATATGTTATGAAAATATCTTATGAAATATGTTATGAAACTTTGGTCCATTATGTAACTAGTGTCAACTTTGCAACCATTTAGGTTTCTGATGGTGATAATGTATTTATCTTGCCATTGCTTTTCCAAATCCCAAGTCCTTATTTATAGAACTGTAGCTTCAACCAGAAGGCAAGCCTTACTTTTTGTCAAATGCAAACAGTCCAGACAGTGATGAGCCTTACTACAGGCTTCTTGGGATCCCTCTGGATAGCACGCTATGGATATAAGAACAACTAAGACACGTATCCAAGTACATCCATTTTTAAATTCTAGGTTTGATCTTTCTGATCAAGCTAAAAATGAGCTGAGCATCAAATTATATATTTTCCTGAATATTTTATATTTTATCAAAGTCATTCTTTAGTAATAAAAAATGGGAGATGATAGAAAGCAACTGAATATGTTTTAGCATTTTCAAATAGTGTTCTATAGATTAGTTCTAGCACGTAAAAGGTGATAAATCGTATGTAGGTACATAAGAAGGGGAGGATGTGTTCTGTGGTAGAAGACATTTGAGAAAAAGATTTAACAAAGTTAAACAGTTTTCCAATAATTCTCAGTGCCTTTCATATGCAAGTGAATGAATAATGTTCAAGAGGGTCACAGAACATGCAGCTGTCTTAAAACTAAGCATAGAATGAGTATTTTGCAGAGTGGTTGCAGGGACTGGGGTTTCACGGGCCCACGTTGGGTCACATGGGGAGGTGGGAGTCACGAAGAACTGAATTCCTGTTACAGCTCAGAGGAGCTGTGTGACCTTCAGAGAGTGACTGAAACACTCTAAGCCTCAGTGTCTTAGCCTTGGTGTCTTAAGGTTAACAAAAAGTCATTCAATTCAAAAATGCTGGGAAAACTGTATTATATTCTTGACATTCAAATGCATCTTTACTAATCCTGTAATTCACTAGTCTCACTCTACCATCTACTATTCCTTCAGAAAATATAGTTTAAAAAAAGAAAAAAAAAAACGAGGGGTTGAGAAGATTGTCTCAGAAAGAAGGGAAAGTTTTAGATGAAAAAGAAAAACCAAACAAACAATGATCGAGTGTAATTCTGAAGGAAAAGTGGCAGAACCTACAAGAGATTCAACAGGAAGAAGTTGCAGAGCAGAACAAGAAGGAGCAAGATAGAGGCAGAGACCAACCCCCGAGAGGCTTGGAGTCCAGTGAAAGGGTAGGTGGAGCAGTTTGTTTCTCCCTCCCTCACACCTCTGGCAGTGGGCAGGCTCCTGAGCTGCTGGAGAACCTTTCTACCCTCACAAGCCCAAAAGCTGCTGCCGCCAGTGAACTGGGAGCTTCCTCAAGACAAGGCATCAGGCTGCTGGCCCCCTATCGGCGCTTCCCCTCATCACAGACCCAAGTGGAGACGGCGGGTGCCATATTGCTTCTCCTCCCACCATGTGCCTTTGTCCTCCCCATGGGGCTTCAGCCCCTTAATTTTCATCTTGCAAATTCCCACACAAACATTTCCCAACTCTGGCCCAGACTGCAGGAGCCACAGGGGGCCGGTGGGTCCCTGGGGATCTGTGTGACCCCAGAGCCTGGATGTTTTGGGTGGGCTGTGTTCTGGAGAGGGGGACAGAGTGCAGGCTTTCCTCCATCCAGACTCTTTTCCTCTCCTTCCCCTCCCCCTCAACTGCCAAGAGAGACTTGAGCTGGGGCTCTCAGGAGCTGCTGCTTCCCCTCTACTGGGGCTTCCACAGAGAGTGGTGCTCAAATCTTTCCTCTTAAAGAACTGCAGAGGGCTAAGGAGTGCTCAGACTGTGAGCTTCTTGCTCACCAGCATTTCCCAGTGCTGCTTGCCCAGCTGCTCCATCAGAGCAGGGCACATCCCAAAGTGGAGGGACATTAAACACGCCATAGGCAACTTGGGACGAGCACGCTTATTCCTGGTATGGTCAGGTATTGATCTTCAGGGACCTGGGACAGGCCCCCAGGCCAGATCCCATACCACAGGACTTGATTGTGTTGCTTGGGGGTACAGAGGGAAGATTTGTGAACTAATATCAGGAGGCAAGTGAGCCTGCATGGACAGAACTGAAGAGAGGTTGCAGTGTGGGTCCCAGCCACAGCGCACTTGCGGAGCACCCCTCCCTCAACAGGAAGGCCATGCTCTCAGCCCACGGTGGGATTCTGGAAATGGCTGCTCCCAGCCTGCAGTGTCATTATGGGGGAGCTTGGCTAGTTTGAGCTCCTGCCTGCTGGCAGATGCTGGAGGGAGACAGCAGAGAAGGGAAGAGGGAAGAAGAGTGAAATCTACTACTGACAGCCAGATTGTGAATCTCAGATGGCCCTGCCACCACAAGCAGACTTTCTGGCTGAATGAGACCACATCAGCCCTTCCCTGGTGGCTTTCCCCTGAAAGCTGGGAGCAGAACTTTGACCATGACAAAACAGCTACCTTACCAGCTTTTGTGGAGCCTGAGGGCAGGCTCACCCAACCTAGCCCCACACAGCCTCACTCCCCTACCCACCCCTGCTGGGGTGGAGAATAAAGACTCATCTGGAAGTTCCAGGGCCTCACCCACCACCTGGGGCATTTGATTGCTTCTCCTGAGGGTCTAAAGCCCATCACAAATCCCAAAAGGAACACTGCAGCTTGTTTCTTCTGGAAAGCGCCACCTACCTACAAGGAGGTCAATTTGCACAGCCTGTTACAGCATTTACTGAATCATACAGGGAGTGGCTGAGATTTGTTGTTTCAGAGATTAAACTAGGCATGCCAATACAATTCACACTGTTAAGAAGACCACAGGGCTAGGGAAAGAGAAAAGATCTCAAAGACCTCCATCCTCCCTCATCAAAGAGGAATCTGCCCACACATGTAGCTCACCACTGCTACAGCCTACAAACAACTAGCAACTGAGAAAGCCACCACACTAAGGATATCTATAACCAAGAAATCCATCCAGAACCTAGACCCCCATCAAAGTACCCACAAGCAAAGCCAAAGGTTCTTACCCAACATATGCTACAGACATTATGAGTGAGAGGGTAAGAATAAAAATCTCCATCTAAAGGAAAATCCAAAAATAAGAAGTAACAGCTGCTCCAGATAAGAAGGAATCAGAGAAAGAACTCCAGAAGTATGAAAAATCAGAGTGAAAGGACACCCCCAAAAGGAACACCAGCTCTCTAGTAATGGATACCAACCAAAATGAAAATATTGAAATGATAGATAAAGAACTCCAAATATGGATTGTAAGGAAGCTCAATGAAATCCAAGAGAAAATGGAAAACAAACTTAAGGAAACCGGAAAAACAATTCAGGAAATGAATGAAAAATTCACTAAAGAAATCAACATATTAAAAAAAAAATAGAACTTTTGAAAATGAAAATTTCATTTAAGGAAATACAAAACACAGTGGAAAGTTTTAAGAATAGACTAGACCAGGCAGAAGAAAGACTCTCAGAGCTTGAAAATAACTCTTGCTTTGGAACCAGAAAAGAGCCTAAATAGACAAAGCAAGCTTAAGCAAAAAGAACAAATTTGGAGGCATCATGTTAGCAGACTTCAAACTACACTACAACTCTATGGTAACCAAAACAGCATGGTATTGGCACAAAAATAGAGACATAGACCAATGGAACAGAACAGAGAACCCAGATATAAAGCCATCCACATACAGCCAGCTGATCTTTGACAAAGCAGACAACACACACTAGGGAAAGAAGCCCTATTCAATAAATGGTGCTGAGAAAATCAGATAACCACATGCAGAAGAATGAAACAGGATCCATATCTCTCACCACGCACAAAAATTAAAACAAGATGGATAAAGGACTTAAAGTAAGGCATGAAACCATAAGAATTCTAGAAGAAAATGTTGGAAAAACTCTTCTAGATATCAGCCTAGGCAAAGAATTTATGAAGAAGACCCCAATGTCAATCACAGCAACTACAAATATAAATAAATGGGACTTGATTAAATTAAAAAACTTCTACATAGCTAAAGAAATAATCAACGCAGCAACAACCTACAGAATGGGAGAAAATTTTCATAGTCTGTACATCTGATAAAAGGCTAAAAACCAGAATCTATAGAAAATTCAAGAAAATCAGCAAAGAAAAACAAACCCCATGAAAAAGTGAGCAAAAGATATGAGCAGAAGATTTTCAAAATAAGATAGACAAATGGCCAATAAACACATGAAAAAATGTTCAACATCACTCATCAGGGAAATGCAAATTAAAACTACAATGAGATGTCACCTTACCCCAGTTAGAAGGGCTTTTATTAAAAAGTCCAAAAACAATATATGCTGTGTGGATGCAGAGAGAAAGGAATGCTTATACACTGTTAGTGGGACTGTAAATTAGTACAACAACATCTATGAAAACAATATAGAGATTCCTCAAAGAACTAAAAGTAGACCTACCATTTGATCCAGCAATCCCACTACTGGGTATTTACCCAAAGGAAAAGAAGTCATTTTATCAAAAAGATACCTGCACTTGAATATGTATTGCAGCACAATTCACAATTGC
>CAUYSK010091290.1:205-18512 GCA_963575035.1 Avahi laniger | reverse complement strand
AATTTAAAGCAGAAACCATATGTTTATCTCAATAGATACATTTTCATATGCTAAAAACAGCCAAGCTGGGAATTAAATCAAGAACTCAATACCATTTATAATAACTGCAAAAAAAAAATTAAGTACATAGGAATATACTTAACCAAGGAGGCAAAAGATCTCTACAAGGAGATCTACAAAATGCTGATGAAAGAAATTATTGATGACATAAACAAATGAAAAACATACCATGCTCAGGGGTTTGAAGAATCAATACAGTTAAAATGTACATACTCCTCAAAGCAATTAACAGATTCAATGTAATTCTCATCAAAATACTAAAGTCATTTTTCACAGAATTAGAAAAAACAGTCCTAAATTTCATATGGAATCAAAAAAAGCCTGAGTAGTTGAAGCAATCTTAAGCAAAAAGAACAAATCTGGAGGCACCATTAGCAGTCTTCAAATTATACTACAAGGCTATAGTAACCAAAACAGCATGATACTGGTATGAAAGTAGACACGCAGATCAAGGGAACATAATGGAGAATCCAAAAGTAAAATCATGTAGACTACAACCAACTGATCTTTGACAAAGCATACACTGGGGAAAGGATGCTCTAATCAATAATTGGTGCTGACAAAATTGGAGAGCCACATGCAGAAGAGTGAAACTGGATCCTTATCTCTCACCATACAGAAAAGTGGATTAAAGACTTAAATGAAAGACCTGGCACCATAAAAATTCTAGAAGAAAACTTAGGAAAACTCCTTTGGACATTTGCCTGGGCAAAGAATTTATGACTAAGACCCCAAAAGCAAATACGACAAAACCAAAAATAAATAAATTGGACTTAATTAAATGAAAAAGTTTCTGCACAGCAAAAGAAATAATCAGTAGAGTTAACAAACAACCTACAGAATGGGAGAAAATATTCCTCACTGTACATCTGACAAAGAACTAATATCAAGAACCTACAAGGAACTAAAAAAAAAAAAATCAGCAAGAGACCAGGTGCGGTGGCTCACGTCTGTAATCCCAGCACTTTGGGAGGCCAAGGCGGGAAGATCACTGGAACTCAGGAGTTTGAGACCAGCCTGAGCAAGAACAAAACCCCGTCTCTACTAAAAATAGAAAAAATTAGCCAGATGTGGTGGCATGTGCCTGTAATCCCAACTGCTCAGGAGGCTGAGGCAGAAGAATCGCTTGAGCCCAGGAGTTTGAGGTTGTTGTGAGCTAGGCTGACTCCATGGCACTCTAGCTTGGGCAAAAGAGTGAGATTCTGTCTCAAGAAAAAAAAAAAAGAAAAATCAGCAATAAAAAACCAAATAATCACATTAAAAATTGGGCAAAAGACATGAACAGACATTTTTCAAAAGAAGAGATACAAATGGCCAAAAACCATGAAAAAATGCTCAACATCACTAATCATCAAGGAAATGTAAATTAAACCCACCATAAGATACCACCTTACCCCTTTCAGAATGGTCATTACTAAGAAGTCAGAAAGCAATATATGTTGGTGCAGATGCTGTGGAAATGGGAACACTATTGGTGGGAATGTAAATTATTACAACCTCTGTGGAAAACAGTATGGAGATTCTTCAAAGAACTAAAAGAAGATCTACCATTCGATTCGGCAATCCCACTACTGGGTATCTACCCTAATGAAAATAAGTAATTTTTATCAAAAAGACACCTGCATTCAAATGCTTATTGCAGCACAATTCCTAATTGCAAAGATATGGAATCAATCTAAGGGCCCCAAAACTGATGAGTGGATAAAGAAAATGTGGCGTATATGTATATCATGGAATACTATTCAGCCTTAAAGAAGAATGAAATAATGTCTACGGCAGCCCCTCGGATGGGACTGGAAGTCGTTATCCTAAGCAAAGTATCTCAGAAATGGCAAAACAAATACCACATGGACTCACTTGTAAGTGGGAGCTGAATGATGGATATACATGGTCACACAGAGTGGTATAAGGAACTTTGGAGACTTGGAGGTGGGGGTGAGAGGAGGGTTAGGGATCAAAAACTACCTATCAGGGATAATGTTAACTATTTGGGTGATGAGTACAGTAAAAGCCTTAACTTCACCACTGTACAATTCATTCGTGTATCAAAAAACCACTAGTACCCCCTAAATCTATTGATATAAAAAAACTAAAATAAAAAATATTACTACATTATAATCTGGTCTATCCATATCCAATAGCTGATATTCTCTGGGATGCTCATGTAATTTAGCCTATAATTGGTTTCTGTTTAAAGGTGGAGGAAATGAATACAAAGCCAAATAAATACATATTTCTGAATCAGTACTTCTACATGGAAGTATAGAGATGGCAGCAGAATCACTAAGCCTAATGCCTGCCTGACGGAACAAAGATCACGGAAACTAGTCTTGGAAAATATCTTCCAAGAAGCTTTGCCAGAGCCTGTTCCCACTAATTTTCTGCTGTCTTTGTTACTTGGTGTTTTAGTTTCTGAATTAATCATAATAATGATAAGAAAAAGACATACTAAACATTAGCTTGCTTTTTAATATGTGCTTATATGTCATACTTAATATCACTTTTTGTTTCCTATGTTGCATAATATAGGAAAGAAAAATAATAGAGGTCTGTGGAAGTGAGGGCCTAAAAAACTAAGGGATTATGACATTCAAATACCTTTTCTTGTTGCGTATAGATTATACTTCAGTATATTCTATTTTTTTCTTTATACCGGATCTATAGTTGGATAACAGTGGGTGGAGCACTCTATGTTTAAATGCCTAGGTTCTGGAATTTGTTATCCTGAGTCTTTCAAAATTCTAGCTATGTGACTTCGAGAAAGTTGCTTAACATTTTTGTCCCTTAGTTTAATCATCTATAAAATAGGGACCATATTAGCATTTTTATCATAGAGTTGTGAGATTTAATAAATCTATTAAAAATTGTTTAATATGTCATTGTTATTAACTCCAGGGAAAGAAAGAAGTCTTCCTTTCTAATTTTTAAAATTTTTTAAAATTTTTATTTTTATAATAAATACTTTTGCTTAAAGGATTCCTTTATTTAAAAATGTTTTTTGTTTATGATTATTATGGTTATGTAATAGTTGTATATCTTTATAGGGTACATGTGATGTTTTGATATAGGCATACAATGTGAATTAATCAAATAAGAGTAATTGGGTATCCATTACATCATGCATTTAACATTTCTTTGTGTTAAGAACATTTTACTCTTTTAGTTATTTTAAAGTATTCCCTAACTTATTGTTGATTGTGGTCACTTTGTTGTGCTATCAAATATTATTCATTTTATCTAAATATCCAACTATATTTTTGTACCCATTAATTATCTCCACTTTATCTCCCTTTCCCTCTACCCTTCCCAGCCTTTGCTAACTATCTCCTACTCTCTGTCTCCAGGAGATCAATTATTTTTAATAGTTAGCTCCCACATATGAGTGAGAACATGCAAGATTTATATTTCTGTGCTTGGCTTATTGATAATGGAATAATAACACTATTATCATTTTACAATTCTTGTTTTAAAATTTGGTATTCATTTTTATAGCTATAACTATAATAATTTCATGCCTTTGGCATTTTAAAATATAATAATTGCATTAGTTATATTGTAATATATATTGCAATATATATTATAATTCAATATTATATTAAGAATTATTTTATGTTAATTACTTTATGTTTTAAAAATCCCAGTCTAATTTTTAAAATTTATTTTATATATGATGAGAATAAAGGGAGGGCAGAGAGTCTCTGAAGATAAAGAAATCCTGAGTTGTCCCCCAACCCTTCCAGTTCAAATTCAGGAAATTTTAATACAACTAAATTTAAATGAATGTATTTGAAAGTAGTAGTGTGTGATAGCTGTATCATGCACAGAGGGACAAAGCATTCTAACGTTATTTCTGACACATGGCCTCAGGTGAATAGACTCAGGAAATGGATCTTAGCAATGAACTGTTTTTTTTTTTTTTTTGGAGAGAGTCTCACTGTGTTGCCAGGGCTAGAGTGCTGTGGTGTCATCTTAGCTCACAGCAACCTCAAACTCCTGGGCTCAAGCAATCCTTCTGCCTCAGCCTCCCGAGTAGCTGGGACTACAGGCATGCGCCACCACGCCCGGCTAATTTTTTCTATATATTTTTAGTTGTCCGATGAATTTCTTTCTATTTTTAGTAAAGACGGGGTCTCGGTCTTGCTCAGGCTGGTTTCAAACTCCTGAGCTCAAACAATCCGCCTGCCTTGGCCTCCCAGAATGCTAGGTGTGAGCCTAGTCCCAGGTGTGAGCCACCGCGTCCAGCCAGTAATGAACTGCTGAGGACCCCAAGGGAAGTAAAAGAATGGTAGTTGAAACAAAGCAAAACCAAAGCAAACTTTGCTGTATTAATATCTGGATTGTAGTATACTTTTAAAGATAGGTGAACTCAGAAACCCTGCTAGTCTAGATGGGTGCATTAGAAAACACCCTCTGTGGGCAGATCTATCCTTAAGTGTACTTGGCTTCAAGAGATGGTGGTAACTTTGTGTAAATAAAATGGTTCACAGTGCTCCTCCCACAGCCTCATGTGAGGATGCATGATTTGACTCGTAGATAAAGTCCAACTCACCTCCTTGTCTGTGAGACTTTGTGTTTTGTATACAACTGTGTGTATGACCCTGGAGATGCTAGACCTAAAATGTTTGAGAAAAGGGCAAGTAGTAAAATAATCAGAGATATGGAGATTTTTATGTACAAAGGCATACAAGAGATTAAGAAACTTTAATAGAGAATTAGAGAGATAAAGGGTGGATATGATCATAGTCATTAAAATTTTAGTGTGTGAAGAGCATGAGTAGACTTGTTACCCAGTCAAAAATACTAGAACTAAGGGGAACCTTTTTAAAGCATGATGATAATCATTTTAGGAAAATAAAAGGAAATATTTCTGTATCAAA
Organism: Avahi laniger; assembly: GCA_963575035.1. Lineage (NCBI taxonomy): Eukaryota > Metazoa > Chordata > Mammalia > Primates > Indriidae > Avahi > Avahi laniger. The sequence goes on along the minus strand of CAUYSK010091290.1, from coordinate 13,575 downwards.
CTAATAGTAGATGCAAAAGGACTCTATTCTTGTGGCAACTAAACAAGATAAACATGTAGATATATTCAGGATGGGTTTAAACAGAGTGATAATGGTAATGGTCATTAGATAGGCTTGTATACTAGTCAGATTAGGCTGAGCAATGCTGCAGCAATAAATAATTTCTGAAATTTCATTTGTTTAAAATACCAAAGATTTATTTTTTGCTCATGTTATATGTTTATAATTTGTCAGAAGGCAAGTGGTGGTGATCGGGCTTTTTACATTGATGTCACTCGGGGATCTAGGTGAAGAAAAGTTCCATCTGTATACTTCCACAATTGTTAAAGCAGAGAAGAGGAATATGACAACTTGCAAACTACCTCTCAACAATTGTGTGTGCATATATATTTGTATGAAATTGGCAAGCTGACTCTAAAATGTGTGAAAATACAAAGGGCTAAGAATACCAAGGCAATCCTGAAAAAAGAATGAAGTTGTAGGATTTACTCTACTAGACATGAAGATTTATTAAAAAACTATTAATATTAATTAGCAATAAGACCAGTGTTGGTACAGGGATAGATAAATAGACTAATGGAATTGAAAAGAGTCCAGGAACAGAACCATACATCTATGAAGACCTGATTTATGGCAAAATTTGACACTGAACAGCAATGGGAAAATAATATTCTTTTTAACCAATAATAGTATATTAATTGATTGGCATATGAAAAAAAGTTAAGCTTGTTTCCTATCTTACACCATGCACAAAATAAATTTCAGTTCTTTTTTTCTTCTTCTCCTCCTCCTTCTTTTTCTTTCTTTTTCTCTTTGCTGAACCAAAATTAATTTTGTGTAAGATGTGAGGTAGTGATCAAGTTTAATTGATCAATTTGATTAGTACATTACCAGAATGTAGAACATTGAAGAAGTTTAATAGAACATTGCCAGATCCCAGAAATACTCCTTCTGTTTCCTCCCGATTATTACTTTTTCCCTTCTGTCCAAAGGTAAACATCATCCTGACTTTTGAGTCTACAGGTTAGTTTTGATTGTTTTCATACATTGCATAAATAGAAGGTTATAGAAGATATTCTCATGTGGATTGCTTCTTTTTCTTGACATTATGTTTGTGAGATTAATTATAGTTGCATACAGCTGTACTTCATTTATTTTCATTGCTTTGTAGTATTCCATGTTATGAATATTCCACAATTTATCCGGTTGATTGTTGAAAAACGTGAATTGTTTCTAATTTTGTTGCTATGGACATACTTTTACAAGTCCCTTGGTGCACACATGCACACATTTCTGCCAGTTATATGCCTAGATGCAGGGAGAGCTGCATAATTCATGAGTCTCATTGCAAAATGAAAATATGGAGTATCTTGTTCAACATATATTAAGAATTTCAAAATAGGTATAGCAGAGAATTAAACTAAGCACAGGACCTTTCTAAGTCCAAGACCCCATGTAACTACTGGGATTTGGGTAATTATTTGTTCCTGAAGCACTACCCATGAGGGAGCCAGGAGTGGGATTGCCAACAGGATATATAAGTATACATATGTGCATATACATACATACACATGTGTACACAGATGTGTGTGTGTTTGTGAGACAGAGATGATTATTATGGGAATTGGCTGAGAAGTCCCATGGTTTGCCATCTGCAAGCAGGAGAACCAGGAAAACTGATGGCGTAATTTAGTTCAAGTCCAAATATCTGAGAACCGGGGGAGCCATTGATGTAAGTCCTGGTTGAGCGTGAAGGCTTGAGAACCAGGAACACTTCCGTGTGAGGGCAGGATAAGATGGACGTCCCAGCTCAAATAGAGGGTGAATATGCAATTCCTCCACTTTTTTGTTCCATTCAGGCCCTCAACAGATTGGATGATACCTTTCTGCATTGGTGAGGGTGATCTTAGACTATCAACTCAAATGCTAATCTCTTCCAGACACATCCTCACAGACACACCTAGATAAAATATTTATCAGTTATCTGGGTATTCCTTAGGCCAGTCAAGTTGACACATTAAATTAACTATCACAATCATGTAGTTACCATTTTTAGTGTTCATTAATTTTTGTGTAGATCCAGATTTCCGTATGATATCATATTCTTCTTCCTTCTTTAACTTTTCATATTGTGTGGTTCTGCAGTTGATGAATTTTTCAGCTTTTTAATGTTCTATTACACCTTCATTTTTGAAAGATATTTGGGTATAGAATTCTAGATTAACATTTTTTTTCTTTCCAGTGTTTAAAGATGTTGCACTACTGTCTTCTGGTTTGTTTTTTCTGATTAGAAGTCTGCTGTCATTCTTATCTTTGTTCTTCTATATAATGTACCTTTTTTCCTCTGTCTCTTTTAAGGTTTTCTCTGCATCATTAGTTTTAAGCAAATTAATTATGAGGTGTGTTGTGTAGTTTTCTTCATGGTATGATATTCTTAAATTATATAGAGTCAGTTTTTTCAGGTTTATCTTTTCAATTTTTGCTCCAAGCTTTGTTAATCAAGACTTGAACAACAGTTAGTCTAGGACTAATTCTACTCCACCAGTGAGACAATATACTTCCCAGTACTTTACACCCAATGCCTAGTGAATTATGAGGTTTTATATTTTGGCTAGCGGAAACTGGAACTATCCTAGACCTGTGTCAGCTCCAAGTATCACTTTCTCTAATCCCTTTGGGGTTTTCCCCACAGCCTCAGGCAGTTTCCTCTCATGCATACACTGATCAGTGCACAGCTGAAGACTCAAGGGGGATCCTCTGTAGATCTCTGGTACTCTCTGTGAGAGTCTCTCCTCTCTGGCACTCTGTCTTTTGGATTCTAGATGCTTTGGTCTCCCCAGATTTCCCAGCTTCATCTTCTCAAATCAGAGAGACCACAGGCAAAAAATGGGTTTCCCATCTCCCTACTGTGGCCTGGAAAGATTCTCCATGTAGTAAGGTGGGATAATCACAGGGCTTACTTCATTTGTTTCCCACTCTCAGGCATCACTGTCCTTTTGCCTTTTCCAATGCCTTGAAAATGGCTCAGATTTTTAGTTGTTACATTTTAGAGAATAAATCTGGTACCCATTACTCAATCTTGTTTGGAAGTAAAAATCTCTTAGGATTCTGCATATATTTTGAAGATGAAGCTATCAGCATTTTTTGCTCTAATGAGTATTTTATATATTTCTTTTAAAATCCTTGGCAGAGCGCAGTGGCTTATGCCTGTAATCCTAGCACTCTGGGAGGCCAAGGCACGCAGATTGCTTGAGCTAATGAGTTTGAGACCAGCCTGAGCAAGAGCAAGACCCCATCTCTACTAAAAATAGAAAAATTAGCCAGGTATGGTGGCGTGTACCTGTAGTCCAGCCACTCGAGAGGCTGAGGCAGGACGATAGCTTGAGCCCAGGAGTTTGAGGCTGCAGTGAGACATGATGATGCCACTGTACTCTAGCTGGGGCAACAGAGTGAGAATTTGTCTCAAAAAATAAATAAATAAATAAATAAATAAAAATAAAAAATAAAAACAAAATAAAATTCTTATACCACTCATGTTTTTCATGCTGTATTACACCAAGTAGGATGTCTGGTACAGTGTTGAAAATATGGAAATAGATAGTGATATGTCTGGTACAGTGTTGAAAATATGGAAATAGATAGTGATATGGAAACCTTTGTCTCGTTCCTGACCTCTGTGGGAAAGGTTTTAACATTTTGACATTAAGTACAATTTTAAAAAGTTCTTTGTAGATGTCATTGATTGGATGTAGAAAGTTCTTTTCTAATCCTGGGTTGCAAAGACTTTTTTACAAAAAAAGCATGGTATTGAACTTTTTCAAATGCTTCCTCTGTGTCTACTCAGATAAAGGATTTAAAAATTTTTGTTCTGTTAATATGGTGAATTGCATTTATATTTTTGAGATAGTTTCCATACAATAAATGGATTTTAAGTGTACTGTTCAATGAATTTTCACAAATATATACATCTGTATACATTTATTTCTTAATAGAAAAGAAATAAAGAAAGAAAGGAAAGAAGAAAGGAAGGAAAGTATACAGATATATACATTTGTAAAATATATACCAGTACTCCCATCAAGACTCAGAAACATGGAATGTTTCCATTATACCAGAAGTTTCCATCATACTCTTTCTGTCACTCCTTTTTCTACCCACAAATAATCATTATTTTGTTTTTTATAACCAGAGATTTTGCCTTTTCTTGAACTTCATATAATTAAAATTAGAGTGGTACTATTTTGTACCTAGCTTCTTTCACTCAATATACTAAAAGTCATATATGTTGGTGCATATATCAGTTTTTATTTCTTTTAATTTAATTTTTTTTTTTTTTGAGACAAAGTCTTTGTCTGTCACTTAGGCCGAAATGCAGTGATGCAATCTTAGCTCACTGCAGCCTTGAATTCCTGAGTTCAAGCTCTCCTCCTGCCTCAGCCTCCCAAGTAGCTGGAACTACAGGCACCACCAGGCTGGGCTAATTTTTAAATTGTTTTTGTAAAGATGGGTCTTGTTATGTTGCCCAGGCTTGTCTTGAACTCTCAGCCTTAAGTGATCCTCCCACCTCAGCCTCCCAAAGTGCTGGGATTACAGGTGTGAGCTACTGCATCTTGCCGCTTCTAATTTTAAAATAGAGTTTTATTATGTGAACATACCATAATTTGTTTATCCATTCTTCTATTGATAGATCATTTCCAGTTTTTTTGATATTATAAATCTCTTATAAACATTATTGTTATTCTTTTGTATACATATGCTTTAATTATTTGTGTAAATTCCAAAGGAGAGAATTGCTCAGTTATAGATTGGGTGACTATCCATCCTGGTTTGCTTGGGAATACCCTCATTTTAGTATGGAAAGCCACATGTCCCTGAAAACGCTTTACTCTCCCATACACCTATAGGGTAAGAGTATGTTTAATTTTATAATAAGTTTCAAAATAGTTTTACAATGCGGTTGTACCATTTTATATTCCCATTGAAAGCCTGCAATGTGCCAGACACTGTGTGTGGTTCTGAGAATTTAGCAGTGTGTAAAATAGACAAGGTCTTTACACTTATAGAATATACATTCTGATATGGTAGATAAATATCGAATAAATGATTACAAATGGGTTGTGTGAAAATCTACTGTTAAGTGAGTATATTTACATGAGCTATTCTTTTTATGTGTTTAAAAATATATTTGCAGAATGGACTTAATTCTTAAGAGGCATATCCACTCCCTGAATATGGTATTTCTCAACAGGGGTCCCCACTTAGAAAGTTTAGCATAGTCTCAGATGTCAGACTGAATTATAGTGAAAAGTTCTTGGTATTAGGCTTGGATCATTCACAGGGTCTTCCATATAATTGTCCAGGGTACAGCTAGCTGGGAGAGAATAGAGAGCATTTGTGGACAATGATTTCTTGTGCCAGGGATTAAAGTCATGATTATTGTTTTTCCCACTGAAGAGTTTACAAAAGCAGTGAACTATCTGGGAATCTCTATATATTTCTATTGCTAGCTTGTATTTTCAATTTTCTTCTTTGCACAGTGCTGGGAGTTTGCTATTTATCCAGATAGTGCTCAGCAGATAAATGCTTTTTGTATCAAAAACATCAGAATCCACATCTATTATTTAAACTCTAAATTTAAAACATTAGATTTGATAATATTGTTTTATTACAGTTTTGATCTAAGGCTGATTATATGTAGACATTTTTTTTCTAAGGCTTTTGACTTAGAAAGATTTTCGAAGCAATCTGAAAGTTCAAAAGCATTACCTGGGCCAGGCATGGTGGGTCATGCCTGTAATCCAAACACTTTGGGAAGCCCAGGCAGGAAGATCACTTTATGCTAGAAGTTTGATACCAGCCTGAGCAACATAGTGAGACACTGTCTCTACAAAAAATTAAAATAAAAAAATTATCCAAGTGCAATGGCATGTGTCTGTAATCTTGACAACTGAGAAGGTTGAGATGGGAGGATTCCTTGAGCCCAGGATGTCTATGCAGTGATCTGTGATTATGCCATTGCACTCCAACCTGGGTGACTGAGGGAGACTTTGTCTAAAAAAAAAAAAAAACAAAAAAGCTCAATATTCAGAAATCACTGGTTCTGACTTTCCAGTTGGGTTTTACATGAACAAGGGAAGTATCAGCCTTTAAATGTCGATAAAACTTGAAAAACCACCCACCAGCCCGCCGGGCTCCTCCCTCGGGTTATGTGCGAGCCAAGAGGGACCTGGAAGTCAGGATCGCGTTTGTTCGCCGTTGCCGAGTATAGAGAGTGCTTCGGGGCCGGCTGCACACACTCCCCGTTTCCTCCACTCCCCGCCCACAGGGGGCCCCACCTGGGCTGGGAGCTGGCCAGCATGCGGGAGGCAGCAGAAGTGGAGTCTTTCATTCCTGCAGGAGCCAGTGACGCTGTCCTGGGCCTGGGCAGGGTCTGGGGCTGCTGTCCCCAACTCAGATCCCTTGGGGTCCCGGTCTGGCTTTTGCACCCCCAGCGGGGAGCAGTGTCTGGAGACAGTGCCTTCTGCCATCCAGGGCAAGTCACGTCTCTGGGGCGTGCTCTGCCCCGCCGGGGCTCCTGTCTTCCCCACCTGGAACTCACCAGCCAAGGAGATACCCTCGAGGGTTGCGGAGGCCCCGAGACACTCCATCCTCCCTGCCCCAGCCGGGCCGGCACCATGGCCCTGTCCCCAACCCCTTCCTGCCCACCGTCTAGACTTGTCCCTTCTGCCCTGGTGGGTACAGCAGAGCTGTGGTGGACACTGTCAGCAGCGCTGTCCTCAGCCAGCTTCCCCACCAGGGAAGGGGCGGCAGGCAGAGGGCGGCTTCCCTGACCACCAGCTCTGCGGGACACTGTGTGGCTCCAATTGTTGCAGTGTGGCCCATGCAGGGCTGACCAGGGACGCACACAGGCAGAATGTAAGGTCACTCTTTCCTCTTCAGGAATGCCCTGAGGTTGTCCCCTTTGGACTTTCTGTGCAGAGGTTTGCTAGGGTCAACTTTCCCTGGGTTCCCAGAGCTCAGTGTTGTGGTACTGAAGGATTTCTGTTTCCACTGGTTTTTATGTTTTTAATTTTTATGTTTTTTTTAGAGATGGGGTCTAGCTATGTTGCCCAGGCTGGCCTCAAACTCCTGACCTCAAGCGATCCTCCTGCCTCAGCCTCCCACAGTTCTGGGACTACAGGCGTGAGCCACCTGTCCAGCCAATTCTGCTTCTACTGGTTTTAAAATAATGCATGAAAAAGAGATGTAAGACACTCCTACTCAGACGCAGCAAAACAGGTGGCCTTTTCCCTTAGCACGTGGGTTTCTAGAGCATAAGCCACAGCGTGTGCAGTGGACAGTGGGCAGATAGTTACCGATAATAAAGACAAGTTAGCACTGACCCATGACTCGCAAGCCAGATGAACTGCGGCTTTCCCTGACATCGTAGCGGCAGCTCTCACAGGTTACATGTAACTTAATTTTTGTTTGATTGAGTTGTTTTTTTTTTTGTTTTTTTTTTTGAGACAGAGTCTTGCTTTGTTGCCCAGGCTAGAGTGAGTGCCGTGGCATTAGCCTAGCTCACAGCAACCTCAAACTCCTGGGCTCAAGCGATCCTCCTGCCTCAGCCTCCCCAGTAGCTGGGATTACAGGCACATGCCACCATGCCTGGCTAATTTTTTCTATATATTTTTCGCTGTCCAATTAATTTCTTTCTATTTTTGGTAGAGACGGGGTCTCGCTCTTGCTCAGGCTGGTCTCGAACTCCTGAGCTCAAAAGATCCACCCGCCTCGGCCTCCCAGAGTGCTAGGATTACAGGCATGAGCCACCGCGCCCGGCCGATTGAGTTTTATTCTAAATATATTCTAAGGAAGAACTCTCTATTTTTTAAAATTCTTTTTTTATTTTTTTAAAGTTTTTCCCTTCCTAGTCAGCAGATGCCAGAGGAGCTCTGTACTTAAAAGGAGCTTTCTGTTCCGTGACACCGGGTGACGGAGCCACGTGTCCCCAACTCTCCCTGCTCTTGTTCCGGGTAATGTTCTAGGCTGCCGATCTGATTGTTAACACGGTGATTTTATACAACATATTTTTTTAAGAGGAAAAAGGATTTTTCTACCCTGAAAAAAAAATAACATTTTGCTTTTGTAAAATCTATAGAAGAGCCTCTGTGATTTCTCTTTTGTTCTGTGCAACTTACTGAACTGTGAGGCTGGAGTTTCCTTCTGACAGTTCAGTGTCTACCGACGGCCAAGGCTGCCTGCGCAAGACGCTCTTTCTGAACAAATGAAAAAACACATTTTCCCAGATTTAGATAAAGGTGAAGGCTGTTTGGGGTTTGAAATGTTTTCCTTCTATGTGGCATAAATGTGCACCACACACAGCCCTGAGATTCTTTCTGGCACCTTCCACTCGGAGCACGTGCCATCTTCCATGCTGGCTTACAGGTGGGGGCCCTCCTCCCCCACCCGCTCTGTCAAGCTGGGGCTGGGGCTCCTGGAGGCGGCAGCAGCGTCCTGGTGGGGACCGGGGCCAGCCAGCGAGCACCCCGGACGCTCCCAGCTCACTCAGCCACAGGCTGAAAGAAGGACGCAGGGGACATGGCCCAGGTGGAACCGCGAGGTCTGGGCCCCTCCCGAGGCCCGTTGGGACGCGGGGCAGGCTCCACACACCTGGTCAGGTGCAGCTGGACTCGCGTGTCCAGGATGGAGTCAAGGTCTGTGGTGAAGACGCATCCCAGGAGCAGCACAGGCCAGAAACAGGGGCCTCAGCCCGAGGGGCCCGGTGTCCCCACGTCCTGGATGCCGAGGGCAGGGGTGGTGCCGCCGCCAGGGCGCACGCGGCTGTCTGCGCTGTGAGTCCATCCTCAGGACGTGTGCGTGGTGGGAGCACCAGCCACGCGTGAGGCCTTGGGACGCGTCCTCTCTGCAGCACCAGAGCCAGGAGGAGGCCTCGCGGGGAGCAGGGTCCACATCGCGTCGGCCCCTCCCCCGCCTCAGCGGCGTCCAGTGCGCTTGAAGGGAGGGACTGGCTGTGCGGTGTCTCGGGAAGGGGCATCAGCACCTGCGCGCGTCACTAACGGCTCCTCCGGGCTGCGCTTCCGAGCCACGAAACAGCAGCCTGAACCCCGGGGCTGGGCGGCCCCCGAGACCCTCGCACAACCGTAACACCCGTGCGGGCGTGGGGGTCGCTGGGGGTGAGTTCAGGATTCAGGCGCATGGGGAGTGTCACCGGTGCCAGCCAGCGCCGCCGCCTCCAGGTGCTCCGGGTGTTGGCGCAGCCCGCGGGGACAGTGCTGAGAGGACAGCAGCGTCCTTCCCACCGCGAGCAGGGCCACCTGTAGGGTCCCTCTCGACACCGGCTGCAGGCTGGGCTCCCCCTGGGCCGCACGGGGAGTGTCCCTCCCAGCCCTGAGCTCCTCTCTCGGCTGTGTGGAGCGGTGGCCGGCGCCTCGCTTACCTTGTCAGCCCCTCAGTGTGGGGTTGGGAGCAGACCGGACGCAGCCCTCCCTCCCTGGAGGAAGAACCGGCGCAGTCGCCAGGGGCCGAGGCTCACAGGCTCGAGGCTGCGACATCCCGGAGACAGGTGCGCCGCACTCTGCCCTGAGTGAGCGTCCCTGGGTCCCTTTAACAGGCAGGTCCGCCCCAAGCATTAAGTACAACTAAATGTCACCGCATCCCTCTCCCGTGCCACGGGGCGCTCACTTTCCTCCCCCCGACCTGTTTGCAGGGAGCCGACTCCGGAGGGACCCGGGGCTGCCGGCCGGCAGTGGGCGTGAGGCTCCCAGCTGCGCAGGGCTTAGTGCCGGATCCCTGGAGGCTCAGGGCCGTCGTGGGTGATTCATGCCCTAAATGAATTATTAGAAAGCTCACGTGAGCCACAGAGCAGGTTCGCCATTTTTCTGCAATGAAACGTGTGGGACAACATCGACCCTGGACCCCGGGAGGAGGAGGGGCAGTGACCTGCAGGGACCAGGCCGTCCCCAGGGCCGCTGTGGGCCTGGAGCTGGGCCAGGGCCCCCGTGGATCGGGGAAGACAGGGTGCGACCTGCTCTAGGACAGACCCGCCGTGTGCAGAGGGCAGTGCTCAGCTCCGGGCACAATGGCTGCCCTGCGGCGTGTCTGTGAGGGGCCGTGTGTCTGGCAGGGCTGTCACAGTGGGACCCGGGGCGACACCAGGGTGCCGGGACGGGCAGTGCTATGGGGGCTCTCTTCCGGGGCCCTGAGGTTAGGCCTGGGGGAACCTCTGGGCCGGCACACACAGGCCTGGGAATGGGGACAGGCTGGGGCCACCTGCTGAGCCACGGCGCGGCTCCACCTCAGCCACGTGGACCTGGGACCCGTGCGCAGAGGCCAGCCCGGCTGCGGCACCTCTTGGCCGGTCTCCATGCTGACCCCGGCTTGTCCGGCTGCCCTGAGCAAGGACCTGGGTTCCCCTAGTGCCCTGGAACCCCACAAAGTCTGTGTCAGGTGGGGACGAGGCCGAGGAAGCCCCAGACACCGAGGGTGGGGGAGGGAAGCGGGAGCTGGGAACGCGCAGAGCCAACCGCGGCGACCGTGGGTCTGTCTGTAGCAGTCGTCCCGACCCTCGATTTGGCAGGTCGTTAGGAATTCTGTGCGCACGGCTCGTGCTGAATAATGAATCAGACTGTTCTTGGCATGATTAATTTTTTTAAATGAGCTATTTGCATATTGTGATTAATCACGGCCCAGCTGGAAGCCGCTGAAGCTGGAGCCGGAGGATCGGGTCAGGCGCCAGCGCCTGTGCCCTCCGTGTGCAAAGCCGCGAGCCCCAGCCCCGCACGGGACATACGCGTGGAGCACGTCCGCCCTGCCCACGCAGCCAGTGGACTGAGGCACAGGCACGAGTGGACGGGTGTGGAAACACGGGCGTCTCAGCAAAAGTATGCAGGATCCAGGGGTGCTGCCTGCCTCCGCCGGGTGAGGAGACCCAGTGCCACTATTCCCGTGAATGTCCCTGTGGCGGGGAGAGGCCAGGCTGGGCCCAGGGTCACCCTCGGTCTGATGGGGAGTGGCCAGTGTCCTCTGCCCAGGGCTGGGCCCTCTCTGGCCAAGCGCCCGAGTCCAGAGACGACCACTGTGGGGCGAGCCTCGGCCCCTGGCCCCCCAGCACCAGCATTCCACACCCTCTGGGAGAATTCCGTCCGAAATGACCACAGCAGTTCACAGAAAACCCACAGTGGGCCTTAAATTTGGGCTGAGGACACCTTGGCTGGTGGCTCAAGACTCGCGGCCCAACTGCCGTCCTGGGCACCTCCCAAGAGGAGCCCGGCACCCGGCCCGGCCAGATGGCGCAGGACTGGGCAAGCCGACACTGGACGGCTGTCCCCGTGGACATGCAGGTGCCGAGGCCAGAGGAACCCTTGGGGCGGGAGGGGTGGGAGGCTACTCAGCAGAGCCCTCAGGGGGCCCCAGACGAGGGACGGGGGCTGTGGCAAGGGTGGTGGGCTCCTTCTCACACGTGGATGCCGTGTTCCCGCCAGGGCCGCCCAAGGGCAAGCCGGGGACAGGAGGCTCAGGCCCTGGAAACCCATCCGGCAAGGGCCAGGCCAGTGCCCTCTCCACAGCACTCAGAAAGCCGGTGCCGGGGAGAGGGCCAGGCTCGGGCCGGGTCCAGCTGCCCTCCACAGCTGAGCTGGCACCGGCAGGGACCTGAAGTGCATAGTCCAGGAAGCGCCTCCTCCGAGGCCCTGCCCAGCCCTGCCCCACAGCCCTGGGACCGTCCTCCGGGCAAAACGCTCACCTCCATGTCCCCAGTGGGGGCTGTGAGCTGGCATCTCCAGCAGGGTGACCAGGGTCCACCGGGACGCCACAGGGACGCCTGGATGCTGCGTCCTCTCTCCACGCCAGGGCCCCTCGACTCCGGAAGCGAGGAGTTTGGGCGACAGAGGAGCGAGGACACAGACGGGCTGTCAGGTCAGCACTGGGTCCTCCCACCCTCTGCGGCCTCAGGAGTTGATGCCACGTCCGGGAGCTCAGCGTCTGGCCAGCCGTGTGCTGACTGATGGCACCAGTGTCCCCTCTGCTCTCAGTGTCCTCCCAGAACATCCCCCGGAGGCTTTTGCTGCGGAATCGTCCAGTTTCCAAGGGCCGCACACGCCCCATGCACACCGGGAGTCGGCCAGGCTGTGGGGGCACCAGGATTCGCAGGAGACCTTTCCTGCCTTGGTAAGTGCCACGGTCCCTCTGGGGCTCAGCTCTGAAAGGCCCCAGTGCCGACTGCCCACTCCCGGGTACATGCAGATGGGCCGTGCCGGACGGGGGTACCTTCCACCGTCGGGTGCCGGGGAATCGGGTACTCGCGAGGCGGCTGGGGAGGACTGTGATGAGGACAGCTAAATAGAAGGCATCAGCACATTCTAACACATTTGTCAAAGTGAAACACTGGAAAATATCCTGGAAATGTGATTTTCCCTCTCGCTGAGCATGTCATTAATCCTGAGCTTTGGGCTGAAGCTGGGTCACCCTTGGAGACGCTCTCATTTAGGGACGTTGGCGGGAAGGCCCAGCTCTGCAACGTCACTTGAAGGTGGTGCCAGCTCATCCTCCTCTGCTGCTTCTCACAGCCCAGGACGAAGCTGGAGCGACTTTGGCAGCTTCCCGGACACCCCCCGGCTCAGCTGGAACCTCCGGGGCCAGAGCGAAATTGCCCAGGTTCATGATGGGGAAGCGTGTGGAAGCGTGTTGTCCAGCTCTGCTGCAGGAGGAGCCAAAAGTCCAACAGCGGCCCATGAGAGCAGTCTGGACACACGCCACCTCAACACACCCCACCTGGACGTAGAATCCCACTGTACACACCCCACCTGGACACACATCCCACCTGGACACTCACCCCATCTGGACACACCCCACCTCAACACACCCCACCTGGACGCAGAATCCCACTGTACACACCCCACCCGGACACACACCCCACCTGGACACTCACCCCACCTGGACACACCCCACCTGGACACTCACCCCAACTGGACACACACCACCTCAACACACCCCACCTGGACGCAGAATCCCACTGTACACACCCCACCTGGACACACACCACCACACGACACACCACCAGGCACGACACCCAAACACAACACACGCAACAACCCTAAACACAACCCCAACCCTAACCCCAACAGTTACCCTAACCCTAACCCTAACCCTAAACCCAACAGTAATGCTAACCCTAACCCTAACCCTAACAATAACCCTAACCCTAACCCCACCTGGACACACCCCACCTGGACACACACCACCTCAACACACCCCACCTGGACGCAGAATCCCACTGGACACACCCCACCTGGACACACACCACCTCAACACACCCCCCGCCCCTTCCCACTAACCCCCCGCCCCTCCGCCACCCCCGAGACCTACACTGGAGA
>CAUYSK010091289.1:0-88485 GCA_963575035.1 Avahi laniger | reverse complement strand
GCTAGAGTGAGTGCCGTGGCGTCAGCCTAGCTCACAGCAACCTCAGACTCCTGGGCTCAAGCGATCCTCCTGCCTCAGCCTCCCGAGTAGCTGGGACTACAGGCATGCGCCACCATGCCCGGTTAATTTTTTCTATATATTTTTAGTTGTCCAGATAATTTCTTTCTGTTTTTTTTTTTTTTAGTAGAGACGGGGTCTCGCTCTTGCTCAGGCTAGTCTTGAACTCCTGAGCTCAAACAATCCGCCCGCCTCGGCTTCCCAGAGTGCTAGGGTTACAGGCATGAGCCACCGCGCCCGGCCTGGACAGGATTTTTATTCGTAGTGGTTTTCTAAGAAGTGAAATGAAGGAAACAGCTCAGTGTAAGCCCTGCTCCTCCCACAGGGGTGTTTAGGCACTTGGGAAGACCCAGAAAGTACAGCTGACACTTTAGTTTCGTTTTTTCCTTTGTCATACGAAGACCTTCCTCTCTGCTCCGGTCTCACTGCCTCTCTCCCTTCTCTCTGCGGCCCATCCTGATCCCCGCTGCTTTCTTTTCGCTACTGACTCTGAGCTCTGAACCGACTTCTCTCAACCCCCCTGGCTCTGTCTACGTTATTGCAGGGACAGAAACAGAATTGGTCTCCTGGGGAACGCAGACTCAATCCATCCTTCGGGCTCGCCAGGGAATGACCAGCCGGGTGGAAGGAGTCTGGATTTCTCAGAATCATCGTGAGCTCCGCCAAACAGGTGGACACCCAGGGCCTTTGGATGCAGCCGGGCCGCTTCCTGCACAGAGCTCTGCCGCCCACGCAGGCTGTAAGCAGGTGTCCTCGAAGCCTGTCCGGTCTCGTTCTGAAGCTCCGGCGGGAGCCCTTCATGCAGCGCCGCGTGCCGTTTGTCTTCCTAGAGACGCGGGACTGTTGCTTGAGGCGCCGGTTTGCCACGTGCCTCTCTCATCCTTCTGCTCACGGATCGTTTCTAAAGTGTGTGTTTATTTTCCTTTTTTGTTCACAATTTCCTCTGGGTGAGAAAGAGCAAAGGGCCACGCCAGGTGACCTGAGCCACACCCTTTCGGTTTGATGCCAGCTGCGCCACCCACCAGCTGCACGGCGTTGGGTGCGCTTCTTACTTTCTTGAAATGTTGCTTCCTTGATAGAAAATAAGAATAGTAAAAATACAAACCTCACGTGGCTGGGGAGAAGTAGGTAAGGGGATCCAGTTACATTTTAGTTTTATTGTGGTTAAAAAAAAACCCTAACACTTACCATCTTAACCGTTCCCGGGTGTCCAGTTCAGTGGTGTGAGGCATGTCCACGTGCTGTGAAGCGGTGAAGCGGGCTCCGCAGCACGGGGTGTTATTGTCACAACAGACCCCTGCTGGCGATCGGCCCTCGGGATCCACCGGTGCCGAGGGACAGTCTCCATCACTGCGATGGGGCCAGAAGCCCGAGGGCCGCTGGTGTCTGAGAGTGAGCCTGCCCCTGCTCACAGAGCTGCCTGGAAACGTCGTCTTTAGAATTTTCTTTTTATCACCACTTGTTCATTACCACAAGCTTTTTGCAGGTAAATCGATATCTCCAAGGTTAAACACTTATTTTCGTATATTCCACTGGTGACTCGGGCAGATCCCTGCAGTGAGTACAGGCTGTTCACTTCCTGCTCCCCAAGCTCAGCCCCCTTCCGCTGCCTCCCTCCTCTTCTCTCTTTCCTTCCGCCTCCGTCATCTTATCATAACTGCTTCCCCCAGTTTCGCTGGGGTATTTTTTCTTCTTTCTCCTTCTCTCTCTCTCTCTCTCTCTCTCTCTGTTTCCAGAGTCTATTCTTCAATCCGCTGCTTCGTGTCTAATTCTGTGAGGCTGGAATTGATGATGATCTGACCCGTCACACAGGCTTAGACTCGATTTTCAAATGGAAGAGCCACGAGGAAGCCCAGGGGACAGGCCACGGTGCTACTGAGGGACAAAGGGAGTTGACATTCTTGGCCAAGCAGCGCTTTGGTGCACAGAGCTACACCTCTGAGCTTCCTTTTGGCAAAAACAACTATGGAAATAAATTATTCAAGAAAGTTTTGGAGGATTATTGCTGCCTCCAAACTGCTGAAATTATAACCAAACACTATGTTTGAGTCATTCATTTGCCTGTGGAAAGACTCCTGGATGAATTGATGTCCAATAGGGCAAAGCCTGATTGATTTAATTTTTATTTATTTTTATTATTACATAGCATGGAGTCATTTCCCAGCTAAAATGTCTTATGCTTGAATTATTATTAATACTTAATACTGCTCATCACATTAAAAAGTGATGCCACTGACCCACTGTTGCAGCAGAATTGGGGCTCCCATAAATATGTGAGCGTGCATGGCGAAGGGACTTTGCAGATGGAATTAAGGTTGGGAAACAGTCTTGGAAGATCTGGGAGGACCCCCTGTAGAGAGATGAGCCCTTTAGCAGCAGTGGAGGAGGTCAGAGCAATCTGAGGCAAGAGAAGAACTCAGGGTGAGTTGGTGGCTTGATGGGAGGAGGAGGCCTGAGAAGGTTCCGGATCCTGCCGCCAGAATGAGCTTGGAAGCAGGTTCTCCCCAGAGCCCCCGGAAGGAAATGCAGCCCTGCAGACACTTGGATCGCCGCCTCCCCTGCCCTGGACTGCAAGTCCAGCCGCACTTTGCTGATCTCTGACCGGCAGAACTGTGAGTTGGTAAATGGATGTTGTCTTAAGATGCTAAATCTGTGGCCCTCGTTACAGCAGCGGAAGAAAACTAATACCCCACCGTGCACTGGCAGGTAATTAGGGCTTAGGGTCGAGCCTTTTTCTTATAGGAGGGTGGACTTTTGCGGATCTCACCACAGCTTTCTGCCTCCACCGCAGTGTGGCCTGTCGCAAAGGACTATGTGGAAACCGGCTGCATTCTCTGGAAAATGAGTTAAACGTGTGAATTCTGTGGATCATCTCACATTTACCGAATCGGGGTCTCTGGGGCTACAGATAGAGGATGCGTGTTTCTGGTGAGTGCCCAGGCACTTCCTCCGCATACCAGCGTTCGAAGACCACTGCTGTTCTTCAGTGTTTTTAAACATTTCAGTAAATCATGAAATCGATGTACTTGGACCATCTTTATAAAAATTGAAGTGAGGAGGGTACAGTGGCTCACACCTGTAATGCCAGTGCTTTGGGAGGCCAAGGAGGAGGGCTTGAGGCCAGGAGTTTGAGACCCAACATGGTGAGACCCCATCTGTACAAAAAATTTAAAAAAGAAAAAAAATTAGCCAGGTGTGGTGGTGCACGCCTGAGTCCCAGCTACTCGGGAGGCTGAGGCAGGAGGATCACTGAGCCCAGCAGTGTGAGGCTGCAGTGCGCAATGATTGCGTGAGCTGTGATCATGTCACTGCCCTCCAGCCTGGGTAACAGAGGGAGACCTCATCTCTAAAAAATTAAAAAAAAAAAATAGAAGTGCATGGAAAAGAAAAGATAATATTTTCAGAATGCCTTACAAGGTGCTAAGGACAAGAAACTTCTGTTCTGGAGTGTGTGTATGTGCGTGTGTGTGTGTGTGTGTGTGCATGCGAGTCTGTTTGTCCATAGTCACCATGGAAAATGTCCAGCAACATGTGAGCAGCACCGCTCTAACCTGATCCGGAAAACCTCAGACCTCTGTCTGGCACTCTCCAAAGGCGCTGGGTCTCCCATCAGCTCTCTCATGTCTGCCGACAGCCTGCCCTGCCTAGGGCCGTCCTGGAAGGCATCTTCAGGGCATGGCTGGGCTTGCAGGGATTCTCGTCCTTGCATCCAGGGACTCGTGGGATAAGTCAATGGAAACCATTTTCTATTCTGTGGGGAATAAAGTCTCTTCAGACATTGCTCAGGGAGACACACATGTGAAATGTAGGCTGGTGGCCCGCAGACGGAGAGAAATGATGGTTTCCACATAGGTCAATGCGGAGCGTAGGTGCAGAAGCCCCTTCAAAATTAGCTTCACAACGAGATATAGCCAGAAAGGAAGTTTAAATGATGAAAACTAAAGAGACATGACAGTCAGTATAAACCTTAAAGGGAGGGATAAAAGCAAAATTGCATTTGTAATTTCAACAAATGGAAGCCGTAATACCGCAACCGAAAGGATGAAAGGACGCTGAGGAAGGCCCGGGGGCGAGTAGGGGGCTGTGACTGTCGTCAGTCTCAGAGCTGTTGGCTGTTTGCAGATAGGCCTGAGGCCCCACCCAGGACCCCGGCACTCAGGGAAGCGTGGTTTGGTCTCATTAAGTGACACTAACAGTTTTCCCCGGAACATGAGTATTTGTTCCTTTATACACTTTTTTAAAGAATCATCTTTGGTATGAAAATTCATATTGGTTTTGAAGGGAAGAGCCCCGTCCTTACCCACCTTTGTTTGCGATGCCGGCGAGGCCAGTACTGACAGTGGTACTGGAGTATCAGCAGTAACAAGGTACTTTGGAGTAGCAGTAATGCGCAGCACTGGTGCAAGGCCCGTGGTGCATGTGAAATGTACAGCTCAGCATGACCCACAGACTATTTTTGCCATTTGACAGGGAAGAAGAATGAGGCTCAGAGAGGGGAGGTGAGCACACCCTGATGTCCACTGTCAGAGCCAAAGCAGGGACAATGTGGCCCTGAGTCCCATCCAGGACTCTTCCCGCAAAGCCAGCCTGCCGGCCACCGAGCGGCCCCACTCCCTTCCACCACCCAGGGCACTGCGGAGAGCACTCGGGTGCAAAAAACCTGCATAAGTTTTCAGTCTTGATGGTACTTAATCCCTACAAAAGGTGGAATTTACTCATTTCTGTCCTGTGAACTTTGAAGAACAAAAGGTCATTGCTAATTTGAAGATAAAACCTCTATGCAGACAACATCCTGCAGTTACTGCAGAAAGCCTGGCATCCGCCATTTGCACAGGAAGCAGAGGAGTCGTCGTAGAGCAGACTCTGAAATAGCCGCGGCCTCTTCTAAAGTGCTTTCCTGCTGACCGGCTTTTTTTTTTTTTTTTTTTTTTTTGCCCCTGTCTTCAGTCCCTGACCACAAAGCCAAAAACCACAGGAAGGCAGAAAAGTGCAATAAATGGGCTTTCTCTACCCATCCCCAGCAATCATTTCATAGTTCTCATAGGTCATGAGTACTTAGCCCAGGAAAATCCTGGGAAGCACCAATCCTAGTTGAGGGTCTCTACGTTAGTGCTCGAGGAAGCCGTGAGCAGTAAACCGGCGTTCCAGTTAACACAGACCTGCAGACACAGACGTGTGTCCCTTGGAAGGAAGGCACCGGCTATGGCTTTGTCCTGGAACAGACAGATGTGGTTTGTGCAGGATTTTGCAATTTGGAAAGGTCTCTCTGTTCAGTGTTGGGGGTTTCAGATCGGGAGGGGGAAGCTGGGGGTCTTCGGAAGCAACGGAAGGAGAAACAGCCTCAGCCCCAGGCAAGCCCCTGGGGCGAGGGTAGAAGTTGGCTTGTCAGCCACTAGCAGGGACCTGTGTGCTGCTTCAAAATAGAGCCCAAAGAAAGTGGCAAGACCCCAGGGGGTGGCTGGGTGGTGCCTGCCTAGCTTTCTGTGTCCCGGGCTGGCACAAAAGCAGTAGGACTGCCACACCGAAGGGGACAACATGGGCTGGAATGACTCCTGCAGCCCATGGTACGTGGTTGGAAGACCCCCACCCTGAGCTCTGACTCTGCTGCGTAGACCTGTAGGACTTCAGAGCGGGCCGGGAGGAGCTGCCCGCAGGAGAGACAGGACTGAGTTTCCTGCCATCCTGTTAGAGCACTGGACTCAATTCCTGTTCCTCTAAAGAAAATAAAGAAATGAGGTATTTCTTGCACACCCGAATTTGTAGATTACGTACCGAACAAAGACAGGACTCAATGAGGGTCCAAGGTGGTAGCACAGCATTTAATATACCAGTTGAGTGAATCAAGAGTAAAGAGTATTTAAGTGGCCATTGGAGTCCGATTAGAAAGTATGAATCTTTTTTTTACGTGAGAAGCCATTGGGCTGAATATGATGTCGTAGGGATAAATTCTTGATAGCCCCAAATTCAGCCTTTATACATACAAGTGACTGTTATTTCATGAATGTTGTCCTGGAAACAAATGCTAAGCACGAGCTCCCCTGTCCTGGGCCCCCAAGCTGACCTCAATAACGGTGTCACTTCCTTTGCCCTAAACCAAAGCTCTAAGTTCTCTTCAGCTTGTGCTCTGGGTCATCCTAGAACTCGCTCACCTACTATGGGCCTAATTTAGTATCACTGTCATCTTTTCAGAGTATAAAAATGACATTCATAGTTGTTAATTTTCAGTGTCATCTCCCATCTGTGTTGTTTCCCACTGCTTTGTGATCACTCTGAGCTTATACACTTTCTACCGTTGCAAGTAAGCCTGACATTCAGTGACGACAGCTTCCCTTATTTATTTAAAATCAATAAATCATTAATGTTATTTTAATACAACTTAAGCTAAAAATGACATTACAATTCTTGGTTTACCAAGAACCTCTTTTAAAAAATTGGGAATGAGGAGTTGGTTTAAAATGTTGAAAAAAGCCTTTTTGTGTAGAAATATAAGGAAGTACAGGATACATTAAAAATATGGCTAATTGCCAAATATTTGACTTTATGTTACTGTTCTCAAGATTTCAAAAGCTTTCCCCTTTCCTTAAACACAGATCCATGAACATGCCATTTTTTAACCACAAGTGACTGGGAAAAAATATTATAAGAATGACAGAATCTTTAAAAAAAAAAGATACCTTGCATACTGAAGAAGTATCAGAAACCTACATTTTCTGACCCATATTTTCAGTGATTAAAAGTTGTTTCTGATGCTAAGTTTCTCCTTGATTTGTTTCCAGGGTTACAAATCCGTCATGCCTACCTTTCCAAAATCGTATAAATTCAAGCTCACATTATTTTTATCAGCCATCAATTAAATATTAATCAGCTTCTCTTGGTCTTTAGCCCGTAGGTCTTACTTACAAGACTCTTTAAAGGGGAAATATTAATACTAGAATCCCTGCCAGCTCAAGTCCCTTGGCTTGGAGCAATTTTGTCAGCAGTACGGATTCCTGTAGCTCTCCGTGTTGCTTCACTTGCGACTTCTCTTAAGTGGGAGGCTGAAGAGCCCTCCGGGTATTAAGTCGCTCTGTTTCCATATTGACATGATCGATACACAACACACAGGTCTGATGCGTTTCGATTCCCAAGTACAAGAGCACACCCCTTGAAAACTGCTGGTTCTGACTTCCAGTAAACCTTTAAGCTCACAAGATTATGTCCATTTCTTTATCTTGGTTTTCCACTCATGCAAACTGCCTTTCAGATAAGAAGGAAGCGCGGCTGTCCAGACAGTGGTGACGTGGCGAACTTGGGAGGCACTGAGACGCCTCCCTGCCACCCCACCCCTGACACACTCCCTCGCAAGAGCCTGCTCCGGAGTCAGAAATTCCCCAGTGCTTTGCTGGTTTGTGTGAAACGTCACTGTCTGCAGTTGGAATGGTGCATATGGGGACAGCCTGTCAGTGACCGCCTTGAGTAATGGTCCCGGGTCTCCTGCCTCCTACCCGCAGCTGGGGAGGAGCTGGGTGCACC
This sequence comes from Avahi laniger, assembly GCA_963575035.1. Lineage (NCBI taxonomy): Eukaryota > Metazoa > Chordata > Mammalia > Primates > Indriidae > Avahi > Avahi laniger. The sequence goes on along the minus strand of CAUYSK010091289.1, from coordinate 80,916 downwards.
AGGCCTGAATCAGTCGGTTATAGCAATGGCAGAGAACGTGCAGCTTGTTTCATATGTTTACAACATAAGGTGGTACAGTGTTAGTGTATAAGCACTCATCTGGGTCCCTTGACTCACTCTTTGGAATTAAACTGTATCTTTTGAAGTTTATAAACATTTGAGGTCTGGGGAGAGCGTGAAAATGCATCTCTTAACGATCTCTAGGACTCAGCCCCGTGGCTGCCTGTCTGGATGGTGGAAGTGTGATCCTGCCTGGGTTTAAGAGGATGAGCAAGCTGAGCTTCTCACTTAGGAACTGCAAGATATCATTATACATTGAAGCCTTTAAAAATCAGTTTGGGTCTAATTATGAATTGCTTAGGGAGACGGCAAGTTAAGGAAATACTTTACAAGTTGTAGCTGCCAGGACGGGCTGGGTAACAAACAGCTGCAAGATTGCCGAGGCTCCGAGAAGAGAGGTCCGTTCCCACTCTGCGTGTCCCCCGATGGGTACAAGGGGGCTCAGTGGTGCAGCTCCTCATGCTGGTCACCAGAGCAGAGAGACAGAGCTCTAGAGTGGGGCACAGTGGCAGTGCGAGGTGTCGGTGCTGGAGTGCACGCTGCCTCTTTCCACATCCCGTTGACGAGAACTGTCACCAGGTTCTTTCCAACCATAGCGACCAGGACTGATGATATAGCATGTTCTCAGAGGAAGTGGCCCCAAAATGCCTGGCACCTGGTACTGCTTGTCGTGGGATGATTTGCACCGGAGAGACAAACCAGCGGCCTCCCCCAGGGGAGGCGTCACGGGTGTCTGCAGGTGCACTCTGAGACCAGCACGTTGCTCGAGCAGCAGGGCTCTGCTTCCCTTCAGGAGGAGGCGCGTAGCTGACCGTGCAGGGCGCAGGTGAGCACAGGTGGAAGGCGTCGTGTGCTCGTGTCCTGGCAGCCCGGTCTCTCGGTGTTCTCCGGACACACAGCCTCGCTCCTCCTTCCTCCCCAGTCCTCTCTCCTCCTTTCCGTTCACCGTGTGCCTTAGAGTGCCGGAGTGCCCTCCTTTAAATCACAGATGCCATTCTTCCTGGCGACGTCTCTTCCTGAGTTGGGATGCGCCTGGCCGATGTTACCGATTTCTGAACTCGCTTCCCCAGCGCACGTTCTTCATGCTGCCTTAACGTTTTGTCATGTTCCCACTTGAGTCCCAGCCTCCTAGCTCTCTCGGCTCTCATTACTTTTTTGTTCCTCCGTCCTCCCTTGCCCCTCTTGGTTTAATTAAGCCAGTTCTAAGCCCTTTGGCTCAGTCGTCTTTCTCCTGCCTCTGAGCCACCCTCCCAGGGCATTGCTGTCACTGCACCGAAATAGCCTGGAACGGGGGAGCCCCCGAAGGCTGGTGTCCACTCTCTGCTTCCACCCGATCATCCGAAACTCGCTCGGTGCCAGCATTTCATTACGGTGAAAAACAGAAGGCGTGCGGGCGAGTTGAGCTAACTGTCTAGACGAGGCCCCTGGTCTGGGAAAGAGTTCTGCGTGCGAACTAAGTTATGTGAATATGCCCGCTCTTCCCGGCTAAATTTCTGTCAAGGCAGAATCACCTTGGGGACAGTTATTCTCCCAGATGGTGATATGAACTCCCAGAGTGCCTCACACGCAGCCTCCTCACCCACCAGGTGAACGTTCCCTCCTCCCCTCCTTCCACCTCTCTGCACCCACCGCACCCTACGTGGTGGCCGCACCCGGCTAAGTGCTGGGTCAGGTGCTAGGATGGTCCCAGCCCAGCTTCTGCCCTTGGGGAGCTCATGGTCTCATGGAGAGAACACAGATGATTAAGTCACTACAACACTGCAGCGTAAACTGCATGAACACACAGTTGGCACCTGTCTGGATCACACTTTCAAACCCAAAACCTACCAACTGCCTGCCATAGAGCCGGAACTCCAGACACGTGTGAAAGAATCACTTCACACGGGGCCGTCGCAGCGCTGTGGGCTGGGGTCCTTCTGCACGTTGCGTTTCTACAGTGGGGGACTGAGCTATTCGTGGAGGCATCTATAGATTTATTCCACAATTTCCTCAACACTGCTTCATACTGCTCCCAAGTACCTGCCTCTGCTCCTGGCGTGTAAGATTAAGTGGAGAATGGCCAACTCTCTGGTTCTCTGAGCAGCCAAACTTAGCAGTCAGCAGTTAGCCTTTATCTAGCATCGTGGGTAGACAGCCCTGCCCCCGCATGCCAGACAGTTAGAACCCAAAACAGAAGGAAGGACCAGGCCGGGCACAGCGGGCAGCTTCGGCGTCAGGTTAAACATTGTGAGCTGAGACGCAGTGTCTGTGTTTCTCAGAGCAGAATGTGGTCTTTGACCTAGGCCCGTCTGAAGTAAGAAGGGGACTACCAGGCATTTGGAAAACACCGCTTTCCCCTGGGGGCTGATCCCCCAGTAGCTCAGAGGGATCCGCCGGCGCAGGGCATCTCTGCTCTCCTCGCATCCCCCGAGGCCGAGCATGTTGTGCTCGGCTATTGGTTACTCGGTGCTGCACGGCGGGCTCTGTGGTTGTTGGTGAGCAGCGTTAAAAGCCGGGGAGTGTCTCTCCTGCAGGAGTCCCTGGGCATCGCCCGGCTTCCCACACAGGCTGGCGGGACCCGCGGACGCCCTGGCAGCAGCAAGGGACACCTCCGCCTGCGACCGGCAGGGATGCATGCTTCCAAACTGCGCAGAGTGAGCAGATTAAAACAATTCTGGAGGGTGAGTAAAAGGACACAAATCAACTTATTGGGGAAAAAATGTTTAATTTCAGAAAAAAAAAAATTAGCTAATCTGCAGTGTGAGAAGTGCAGTGAGATACTTGCATTATCTTACAAAACTCCCACTGGGAGATTAAGATGCGCGTATCTGATGCCTTGACAAAGGTTGAGAATTTAGTTTTAACTAGTCTGCAGCAGATGCACACGGCAGCCAGTTCAGCATTGGGTATTTACTCAGAGCAAAAGTTTCTGGAAAAGACACTTCAGCATCAGAGCTGCGGTACGATGGCTAACCATATTTATTGCTACCCATATACCAACCAGCATATTCAGATCTTAGCCTCGGGGAGCAAATTTAAGTGTTGGATGTGATGGCTGATGGCTAGAATCCTGAGATGAAGTGTGTGTTTTCTGTAATACTATCTAGTCTCTGTCCGAAGCCCTATCTGACTAGAGAGAGAAAAGCCAGGGAAACCTCAGGCTTTGTGTTGCTCTGTTAAAACGTCAGGCAGTGCTAAGGCATTGTGATTGCAAACCACTCGGGTGCGTGATGCACACGTAGACTGTTGCCACAATCCTGTGTAACAGGAACAGCAGCACCCAGCAGCCGCACAGCACAGAGCTCCTGGAACTGCAGCTTCTCCCTGTCCTCACAGAATGATAAGACACCTCTGGAAAGCCTGGCTTCTTCCCAGTTGTCAGAAGCTGATTCAGAGCAACAAGTGAAGACTTCTCTCCCGAGTATTACTTGGGATTCAGGGAGATAGTAAGTGCCCCTGCTGCGTGTCAACATCAGAGTCAAATTCCATGAGCGTTTAGGGTCCAGGAAGGGCAGATGCTCCTGGACTGATTTTCAGTGGTCTCTTATGCATGCAATGCAGAGCTGGGATAAAATGATGGATAAGGTTACGTATTGCTCTAATGCAATATGATTCTATGATTTTTTGGATGCTGGTATAGGCACCTTGCTCATTAAAAATCATTTTATTAGATGAATAAATAAGCATTCAGTGCATCTAATGCATTTCTGGCACTAGGGAAACTGTTTTCTTTCTGTCTGGTACTCTAAGTCATTTAGGAAGGGCCTGGGCTTATAGATACACTTTGCCAATTACTTATTAAGTCACAATATCTATTTATTTAGATTTTTAATGATGAAATAATAAGACTGTGCTAGTAGTTTTGAAATTATTTCTCAAGTAATGTTCTATATTCAACTGAATAGAATGAGAAGTTTCTTCCCAAATGAAAACATATGTATGGTATATAAATGGGTATTTCTTCTGAGTAAACAAGAAGATATTAAAAATTTTTAAATGCTGAAACTCCACAGAAGCACCATGTGCTTGGACAAATCTGAGCAAAAGTCAGACAACGGCCATGTGTGGGTTCTGGATTAGACTCTTGATCTTGGGCAGGTTGCTCAATGCCCTCATCTCCCATCCATAAAGTGAGAGGTTCCCCCCAGCTTTGAGATTTAATCTGAAGAAAATGGAAAACAGATCACTCTGCTCTAAATTGACCAAATATCTGTGTAGACAGTGACTGGAAAAGTCTAATTAAATTTGTCGAGTGTCACACTTTCCAGTTGTTACAGGACTCTTATAGTGTCTTGTTGCAGTCTACTCTGATCTGGCTCCAGACTGTGGAATAGTCTTCCTTAGGGACACCAGGCGTGATGGATCAAAGTCACTTGTAGATAACGGTGATAACAACAGACTAGTTTGTATTTTCTCTTCACAGCCATTATCATCTCCAAATGCTCTGGAATGTGTTTCAGGTGGCCCCATCAGAGGGCTCATGTGGAAGCAAAAAGACACCCAGGGTGTCACCAGCCAACAGCACAGTCTAGATACTGAACCAAATTCTAAATAATCAGAGAAATTCCTTAATTATTTAGGAAATTTAAATGGGTGATATAATTACTCCGTTGTCTCAATTCTAAATTATTCATTCCCTTTTTAATGGTAGCTTTATGCTAATAACTCCAGGCTATTAATACAATTTTTAAAAAATCAGAAGTAGATTAGAAGACAGTTTCAAAGAGAGGATTTAAAAGCCTCTTGACGGAGAGCGGCTGTGCGCATCGCGTCCAAGTGGCCAAGCTGGGCCCTCCGTGCCTCCGGGCCGTCTGCCTCCCTCCCGCGCCGCTCCCACTCGGAGTCCGGGCTGCGTGCTTCTCCCCCGGTGGCACGACTCTGTCTGGTGACAATACCTGCACAGGTGGGGGCTGACTTTGAAGGCAGCACCTCTGCGATGACTGCAGCCAGGGTTCCTTTCACGATGACGAGCGTAGAATTCTAAGAGCTGGACTTCGGTAGGGGCATGAGGTGAAACTTCATTATACCACTAATTTGTTCTCATGGAACGCAGTGACAGTCTCCCCGTAATTTTAGTATTTCGTGTAATTTATTTACATATTTTTTATTGGTAGCAAGTGCAAATAAGAGAGAGGTTGGTTCAACAGACCCAAGACTATTCTACTGCAGTAGTTGGGAACAGAAAAGTTCTGGAATCAGTGTTTTTAGTGGCTTTGCTGTTTAGACTGCATGTGTGCAGTAGACAAATGACTACTTGGTTACACCAGAAAATCCGTGAATCCAGTTATTGGATGCCGTGGGAGGCCGTTTGATTCAGCAGATGTTTGACAACAGAGATCTACGTCCTGGAAACACTAGTCCAAGCTGACAGGAGGAGCCAAAGGAGGTTTTCACCTCTGCGCTCTGTTGTTGACTACAATGACATGAAATATCTCAAACTTGAGCGGTTAAGCATAGCCACGATCATGAAGGCCGTGTGACATGACGGAGCAGTGAACAGGGTAAACAAATCCTGGTTTAATCCCATCCTTCCCATGGTGTTGTCCAAAGTGGCTACTTCACCTCCCTAAACTTAAGTTTTCTCACCTATAAAGTTGGGAAGGAGAGTGCAGATAAATCAGCGTGATTCTCCCACAGATAGTGTGTTGTAATCTCCCAGAAAGCTTTTGTCATGCCCAGACTCTAACCCACTCCAGTTAAGGCAGCGTCACAGGAGTGAGGCCCCAGATATCATTACATATTCCCTAAAGCTTCCCGGGTCATTCTCGTGGGCCCCCAGGGTCCGGAACAACCAGACGTCTGAGGTCTCACCTGGCTGCGACATTCTGGGTGCCGAGGCCCTAAGGGCTGCTTCTCCGCGGCAATGCACGGCACAGGCACACTGTGGTCATGGCGGTTCTTCTGACTGTTCCGGTCACTTCGAACAGTGATGAGAGGAAAGTGCTGGAGTAACAGATACAGAGGATTTCAACCCCCACAGTGACGTTTCAAGCTAAAGGCTTTGAGTGTACTTGGTGTCGGCAAAGCATTCAGGGCCATCTGATCTTTAATGCCCTGATGGGATATTTTTGTTCTTAAGGGCAGTGAGCTCTAGTTTCAAGGGGATGAAACGAGTGAAAATAACACTTTCTCCCAAATATAGGTTTGCACTGAGGTCTCATCAGGTAAGTATACAAACATTAACAAGGAACAGTCCTCGTCTTAAATGAATTTACAGTGGTGGAGGGAGAGACAGACAAAAAGTAACTGTGTGATTCAGGGTATCCAAGTCTCAGTTGCTTACCAAGGCAGTTTTCTGGTCTCAAAACGGGAAGGAAGATCCTCCCCGGCCCCGTCATTTGCCCCGTTGATGGTAGTTGAGTTTTGTGGGTGTGCATCTCGTTATGCTTTCCGTATTTTTTGAGACAGAAAGATACCTAATAAGCACACACAATCCCACACCTGTACATGCAGATACTCTGGTACTGAGAAGTGTTTATACTGATGTTCGCAAGCATCTGTGCATTTAAACATGCAAGCCCACGTTTATGAATTTCAGTAAAAGAACAAAATACAGGGGGATATATCAGAGGTAATAACGCAAAGGTGAAAAACAATTTGAAATACTTACCTTCGATTCTATCCCTGAGCAGCTGGAGGCGGCTCCCATATCAAAAATGTTGGGTCTCCTTGTCCCAGATCTGCCCCAGTATCTAACCTCACTGGAGACAGGGAGGGGACCGATACTCTGGGAGCATGGTTCTAGTCATGGCTCTGCCTCTCAGTTGGTGGGTGAAAGAGAGCAAGGCCCTTCCTCTCTGAGAACCTTTGTCTCTCACCCAAAACATGACCGGCTTACACTGGCTCAGACTAGTTTTCTGTAATTCCCCTCCTTACGTCCTGTGGTTCTACCTGAAATTGTTTTCTATAGCTTGTTATAAAGTAGGAACGACTATTTTAAAACTGTTAATCCAAAGGGGAAGTAAGATGGAACAGCGATTCCTTCTCCTCCAAGGGACTTCCCGACCCAGCAACCTACCAGTGTAGATTGGTAGAAAAGGCATTGGCATTGCAACAAATCAGATTCGAGTTCAGATTCTTCTAGGTTTTCTAGCTGCATGACCTTAGGCAGGTTTCAACCTATCTGAGCCAAACTTCCTCCTCTGTAAGATGAAGCTGGTAATACTACTACATAGTGTTTGGGGTGACGATTAAATTTGATAATATCTTTCCAACAGCTATTAAAATAACCAGCACATAGCAGGTGCTCAGTTAGAGTCAGGATGGATGATAGCTGTTGAGGGAGGCCGAGGACACTACCCAGTAGGATGTTTGCTCAGCGTCTCTGCTGAGTGGCTCTGTGTGATGTGGGAGACGCCCTGGGTTGCACTGGTACATTGTGAAGAAATGTACCTCTTAGCCTCTTAAGATAATGGAGTAAATGATGTCATTACATAAATTTCCATCGACCACTTTCCTGTCTCTCTCCTCCTGTGTACATCTCTGGGGCTGGGACTAGGGAGGCTGTCTTTGCATAAATCTCTGTGTGGTCTGGCCTTTTATTTTAGTCTGTATCTTTCCACATAACATAAACAAGACTACCTGCTTTCAGCTCTGGGAGGAAAATAACACAACAAAAATTGCAGTATATTCAAACAATTGTATTTCTCAGAGTTTGATGATTCACATAACCAGTGACATTTTGCAGTCAGCCATTTTGATGTCTGGTAAAACCACCCTCAGCTCGTTACTTGGCCTTGAATATTCTCCCTTTGGAGAAAGTTCTTAGTTTCTTTTTAACCAACACTCAAAAAATATTAATTTGGCTCCTTATTCATGAACATTAAAAGCTGGAGGTTAATAAATATTTTATGATTCTAAATCTTCAATGCACATCTGATTGATACTGAAGGATGAGGAATTGAGAGCAAGGAGAAGGCCTCCTCTTTCCAGAATGTGAAAAATCAATGCAACTTGAGCTTTCATTAACCTGCCAAGTGCATGAGCAACACCAGCTGGAGCAGGTGGTCTCTGGTGGGATCGTGTTGCCAGGCAGTCCTGATGCTGCCCCAGGAAGGTTCCAGGTGAGCTACAGCATAGCAGCTCTTCCTACTCTTCCAGGTGAGGTTGGTTGGAATTCCCAGGGGAGGAAGATAGAGTTTATAGTAATACCAACAGCTCATCTGGTGATGTCAAGACTTGAGAGAAATATCTAGTAGCTCTTCTTTCTCGAAAGGCAAGGGAATCCTGGGCTAGAATATATTTTTGAAAATCAGATATTAGTCTTGGGTTATAAGCAGGTGAGTCTTTCTGCCAGTTACAGTACTGAAGTACACGTTTCATTCATACTATGTAGTTTTTTTTCTGCAAATATGTTCAGGAACTCAGCTTCAGTGTTGGTGTTCTTTAAAGATTTTTTTTCTCTCCTCCCAGTGAACCAGAACAGATTCTTTGGGATTGCTATTGATTACAGAGATGGATGCATCTTTCTGATGGGCGAGAAGAACAGAACTAGGATAAATAGAGTCTATTTTTTCCCAAGGTCTATAAAGCACATGTATTTATCTTATATGCTGGCAAGAACTGTTGCTTCTTAAAGAAAAAGGAATACTGAACAGGTTTTTCATGGAATGGTCTTTCAAAGATCTGTTTCTAGCCAACAGAATCTTTTAGAGGCTTGCTTTGCCATGTGCTCATGTAGGAACCTAGAAAATTGCATCGTCAGGCATTCTAAAATAAAGCATATATTTTCTTTCTACATTTTATAAAGGGAAAAATTAATATATGAAATATAAATAAATTCTACCATGAGTTGGTTGATAGCTAATCACCAAAGAGCAACAGTTACTGATTGCAGAGACGCTCGCTGAACAAATTTGTGCGTCGGGGTCTGTGATATTTCACTGTCAGGGGAGACGGTTGCTAGGTCTGAGCCACGTTACTGAGTGGAAGGGCATGTGTGTGAAATACACATATCTTTGTAAGACTTCTTAAGTATTACAGTTTAAACATGGTTGCTGACATCGTCATGAATACTGCTAATTGCTCTCGACAATGAATATGTAGAGAACACCTCCTTTGTAGGCAGATAGACTTACGGTATCTTGAGTCGTTCTTAATCACCCTGTCTCAGTTGCTTTATCTGTAAAATAGTTCTAAGATTACTTTTCCTGTCAGATTTTGTGAGAAATAAATGAAACAAGAAGTGTAATGTGCAAGTGTACAGACCATCACTCCTCAGCAAACGTGAGGTTCAATTTTGTCCTTCCGTGAGCAGCAGCCCACGATTAATCTTCAGCTGTGGCACATGGACTAAGGCTGTGCATGCTCAGTGGCTATCTGTTCGATGCAGAAATGGAGGAATGAGTGAACGAATGAAGGAATCCAGCGTACATCCGGTTAACGTCTACGTTAACACTTAGGAATAAATCCTGGATTAGGATGCATCAGGTCTATTTCTAACCAGTGGGTGCTTCATTGCTAACATTAACACTATCATATTATTGAAAACATCAGGAAAAGATCCCTTTGCCCTGCTGTTTCTGTTCTTACCTGGCCATCGTTAGGAATATTAACATCAGGTAGTTCCGGTTATCAGCCCTGGTATATGGACGTTACATACGCATTGTCTGTCATTCACCTTGGAATGTAAGATCACTCTTTGACTTGGAGAGCAGAGCGTTTCTAATCCACAGTTTATCTTCTAAGAAAAGAGGGAGGGAAAAACGAAAGTAAGCATTTAACTTAGGCTTTTTAGGGGACCAGTGCTGGTGGATAGCAGAACCTTTGAGTTTCTTCTTCCTGTCTTCCAGTGCAGGAGAGTGAAGTGAGCACTGAGAGTGAAGCAAACACTGATTTAAAGTGACCTCTTAGATTAAGATGCCTTGTCTTGGCAAAGGTTTTAACACAGTGACTGCCACACTAGAAAAAAATTTTTTTTCCTTAGGGCCACAGTGCTTTTTAACGAAAATAGAATAAAAACTTCAAAAACAAAACAATCCTTTCTAATTTGATGAAAAATTTGTGACTTTCTATTGTTTTCTGTGTATGAGTTATATGCAATTAAATTATCAATACTAATTGTAACAATGAGAACATCAACAAGTAAGATTTTCACGAACCAACTGTGGGGTTTTGCCCGGGGGCCACCCGTCACGGAACATGTGTGCTACAGTGTGGCAGCGTGAGTTGCTCCCAAGACAAAAAGATGTGTGAGTTGTGTGAGTTACATACGCTTCACGAGGCCCCGGTCTCAAAACTAGTGTGAGTTAAATACAACTCACATGACAGCTAATGAGTTAAAGATGAAACAGAGTTCCCAGTTGAGCAGGCAGTTAGCACTGAATTTCTTTGTACCATCGAATTTCCACTTTTTTCATTTGTACAATATGTTGATAGCATCATTGATTCCTCATGAAAATAACGATTTCCTACTTGAGGAACCCACTTACAAATAGTGAACTTTCCCCCTCCCTGAAATTCCCCAGATTTGATCCCTACAAAAATGAGCTCAGACCTAGTCACCAATTCATCTACTAGAACTTTCAGTTCCTTGACTGTGTCTGGCACCTGGTATTGTGCATGTGCTGGGAAGGAATTGGACAGAGACATAAATAAGAAGGTCCTCAGTGAGCTTCCTGTGGGCAGGAATTAGCATAAGAAAGTGTAGCAAGGTGTGAGAACCGCCAGACAGAGAGGGATAAAGTACTCTGGAAATGCCCAAATAGGGCAGTTAATTTTGCCTAGAAGGCAGACAGCTGGAAGAATACCACAAAGAGGAGATATTTTAATTAGATGCTTTAAAAAATGAGTTTAAAATCCCCATATGGACGAAATGAATTCTAAGCAGAGAAAACAGTGTAATCCATGGAATAGAGATATGATTTGTTATAGAATCTTAAGCAAACAAGAAACATCCCACTCCAGCTAGTGAAGCAGGTGTTCGAAGTGGGTGGTGGGAGCTGGAGTGGGGGTGACCGTCAGTGAGGTGACAGAGAAGACCCCAGCCCGGGTGAAACGCGTCCATATCATGAAATCCGGAGCTAGTGAGCTGAGGCTCATGCATCATCTCTACAGTAAACATAGAAATTAATGTACTTGCTGCCCAGAGGTTCAGTAAATTATACTTGGAGATAATTCTTCCTGTGTATATGTATATTTAGGTAAGCAAAACCAGACATTCTCAGGCCTATTTTTACCTTTTGTTGCCATGGAAGAGCCAACAAACTGTGCATCTCAGTTGCAGCAGTCTTGGTTCATGACTATTTGCGTGCAAATTTCAATACCAGCTTGAAAACCTTGGAATGATTTTGCTATAAATAAAAAGCACATTATACTTTCAGATTCTCCTCAGGGTCTGTTAGTGAGCATTACCTTTGTGTACAGACTGTGCAAGAAATCTTGGAGGTGACAGAAGAAACGAGAAGACAGCATTCATGTGTGCACTACATTCCTGTTGACATACACTCTCTATGTATCTATCATTTGATATTATGCTCATACTTTGAAGAAGCAAGAGTTGGATGTTTGTTGGAATCCCATTTGGGTAAAATTTAAACAGAGGGGCTCAGTTTTGGTTGAAGCCTTGAATGGCGGGTAGCATTTTAAGAAAGAGAAGTTTGGTTGAGGGGGTTGAATGAAGGGAAGTAGACAGGAAGAGCAAGTCCCAGCAGGGCGGGCTGAAGCAGAGCCTACCTGCTACCTGTCATCAAGTTGGGAGTGTTGGGGTGAGGCATGAATACGGGTGATCTTTAAGCATTTCATTCTTCACACTGGTGGTCTCACACCCTGTTTGACATCCCCCTGTGTCTGGAAGCCCAGGTGACAGGCATAACCAGATTCTGTGAAAGGGGGAAAGAGAGACATCCCTATCGTAGTGTTCTGAAGTTTAAGCAGCAATATGAAAATAGAAGGAAAGTAATATTCTTTATTTCTCCCTGCTAAGTAGGGTATGAAAATTTTGGTATCCTGCCGTGCTTCTACCATACATTAACCACAGATGTGTGGACTCATCTCAAGGGCAAAGTAGAAACCAGCCTTCCAGCCTCTGAAGCGTAATTATAATATATATAAAATAGTGACTTCTTTCTAAAAGAACACATTGCGTCCAATTCGAATTAGCTCTGATGACATTTAGGGAAAAGGATTACTCATGAGAGAGGCTGCTAAACTCCAGAGAGAAAAACTGTCTGTAGCCTCAATATATTCCTTACCTTGATAAGATTCTTTTTTTTTTCTTAAATGTTTATCACTATAAAACTTAGAACCCCTTCCCACTTCCAGGTGCTATCACTGCTAGTGCGGTTTGAAATTCAATATATTATTTTCTTATGACAAGGACAGCTTATGTATGTTTGTAGGTACAAGGCAAAGAGACAGAAAAATCTAGATGTCAGAAAATACAACAGAGGGTGAAATAGAATTGTTATAAAAAAAATCAGAACTAAAGGATTATGGATCACATGCATAGAATTCTTTTTTTTTTTTTGACTAGCTTTATTGAGAGATAAATATCATACAATAAACTTCACGTATGTTAAAGTGAACGAAATAAGAAGCGTTGGCATGTTCATTATGTCTAGAATCCTGGCTACAGTTGAGATAGTGCACACACGTGTGTCCCCCTGAGTTTCCTCGCCCTGTGGGCTCCCTGGGTGACCGGCGACCTGCTCTCTGCCACCCTGCATTAGTGAGCGTTTCCTACCACATTACAGAGATGGTATCATGTGGTATGAATCTCTTCTTCAGGCTTCGTGCGTTATTTCTTCTAATAGGTGTGTAACAGTATCTCATTATGGTTTTGTTTGCACCTCCCTAATGAGGGAACGTTGTTGAAAAATCTTTTTATGGACTTATTTGTCTTTCCTATATCTTCTTTGGTGCAGTGTCTGGTCATATCTTCTGTCTGTTGTATAATCCAGATTCTGTTTTGTTTTGCTCCTGTTGAATTTTGAGAGTTCTTTATATATTCTGGATACAAGACTTTGGCAAATAGATGATTGGCAAACATTTTGTCTCGGCCTGTAGCTTTACTTTCTTCTCATTCTCTTAACAGTATCTTTTGACAAATAAAAGCTTTTCATTTTGATCATGTCCAGTTTATCCGGTTGGTTCTCTTATAGATCATGCTTTTGATGGCATACCTAGGACATCTTTGCCTAACACAGGTCAGAAAGGTTTTCTCCTATCTTTTCTTCTACAAGTTTCATCATTTTAGGTTTTATATTTAGATTTATGGTTCACTTTGAGATAATTTTTGTATATCCCATTAAGTACAGATTGAAGTTCATTTTTTTATGTATGAATATCCAATTGTTCCAGCATCGTTTCTTAAAAAGACTACCCTTTCTCCACGAAATATTGCAGTAATAAATAATAGCACACTTGATATAAATAAGTTCCAAAGTCACGCTTCCCATATACCTTAGGAATGTCCAGTTACAAGTGTAGCTCTATGGGCCAAACTGGAGGAAAATGGAGACTCCAGTCCACTGGCAGACTATTGGGCAAACAGTGTCAGCCTACACCTTAGGAAACTTCCATTACAGTCATCGAATTACCTTGGGAAGTCTATATAAAAAATACTACTGAATGTGGAAAAAAGTAGCACAAGATACCAGAGAAGTGACCACACTGGCTTCATCCAGGTGCTAACTAATCCCAGTTGAAATGATCTTCCTACCTCCAATCACCAAATTCATTGTCCACATTGTTGTTAGGTGATATTTCTAAAAGATAAATTCTATTATGTCACTCCTTTTTTATTATTTATTAAGAGCTTCAGGTAGGTCCTGCTTCTTCAGAATTCTGAAGGATACCGACATATCCCTGGGATTCCTACCACTTCTCAGCAGGACCCTGTGCTTCCATTTCATTCCCCACATGGGCCTGTCCTTTCATGCCATGTGCAGGGGCCGTGGCCTCCCAGGTGTGACCCTTCCCTTTCCCAGTTGGGCAAACACTCACTTATCAAAAGCCTCTGTGAAAACATCTCAAGTATTCCCAGTAATAACAGCCTCTCATTACTTTGTGTCACCAGATCAGTTTCTAGCTCTAAATAGCGTTTTTTATCTCATCATATTGAACAGATGCTCTTCCTCCCTGGTCTGGGGCCCCCACAGGGCAGCGAGGGAGCCTGGTCACGCTTAGATCTGCCGTGGCCGGTGTGCAGTCTTGCTCGGAGTAAGAACTCACAAGTGTTCATTTAACAAATGAATACATGATGTAATAAATTTTCGTGTTATCCACACTCATCCAAATTTCATGGAGTGTGTATTTCTACGCTGAATGTACATTGGTGAAGATGACTGCCTTTCAGCAGTGGGGAGTTTTACTCTGCCCCCTTCCAAGAGCACCTGGACTCCATGGCCCAGAGCAAGTCTCCCCAAAGGCCTTCGACTTAGATTCATCCTGAAAACATTGCTTTGACCAGGCCTCAGCTCGGCTCAGAAAGCTGCGGGATGACTTCACTCTTTCAAGACGGAGGCCACACTCCCCCGGCAGAGTTTACAAGTCCACTAATAGTGGTCTGCCCTGCCCTCTCCCCACTTAATCTGCTCTTCCCCGTGGAATATGCCCCTTAGTTAAAATACAGCTCTCCCCCCAAATCAGCCCGTCTGTTCCCACCTCCAGACTTTGTGCCTGGAAATTCCCTCAGATTCAAGTAAAATACCCCTTATCCTTTTTAAATTCCAAGTTTCTATGTTTCGGGCCTTGTTTGAGTCTCATCTCTCCGTAAAGTCTCCCTTTCTGAACTTCAGCCTCCTGTGCTCTGAGTGCCGACTCAACATCTGACCAGACATCGCTTTATATTATCCAGTTTGGGGGGATGACTAGATGATGTGTATTTCTGCAACCCATGGCGGAGCCTGGTGCACTGTGGCGTTTATTAATCAGTGATGCGATGGCAGTGACCTTGGGTGTGGCGGAGCCTGGTGCACTGCGGTGTTTATTCATTAGCGTCGCCATGGCAGTCACCTTGGGTGTGAGAAAGCGTCAAGCACAACATAGGTAAAGTTCTAACACAGAGAGTAATTGTTTATTCAGAGAAGCAAGAGAATTGACAGGCAGCAACCAGACCACCGTGTCCTTGAGGCCAGGAAGCACTCCCTTACCTCCGAGTGCTCCCCCGACCGAGCCCTGGCGCAGCCAGCTCAGCATCTGATGGGATGCACAGACGCAGTGGAAACAGCTGGGGAGGAGCCCTGTTCCTCCTCGTAAATATTTCGGTGGAGCAGGTACCTTTTCTCAGAGTACCTGGTCATCAGAGAACATTCCTCATTGTGCTTTTACAAGCAAGAGGAAGCCCAGCTTGGGGAAAACAAACAAAAGGAAGCATTCCATGGAACTCATCTGCTTTCCTGTCTTGGCTCTTAGACGTCGTAACAAAGGACAGGACAGTCATAGCGGTTCCCCCTGACCCAGTTCAGTCAGCTGTATCTGTTGGCAGTGAGGTACTGTAATGAGGCCCTTTTGCCACGTCGATATTTCTATGCCAGGATGCCCATTTGTTCTGAATTAGAATCAATAATGTTCAATTAATATGGATTATGTCACTAAGCAGTTAATTCAGAATGTCATTGCTGTGCAGTGCATCTCTTGACCTAACTGAGCCTCATAGCACCCCCTTAGAGCGCCACACCACGGAATGGAAAAGGGTGGGGAGCCTAATCGCGCCACCTCCCAGACCTGGAATGTCATCCCAACGGGAGAGGCACACGGGGGATGGGCTTCCTCTGGTAGACAGCAGCCAGGAGCCACCCTCTTTGATGACATCATTGACTAGCACTCTGGGCAGGGAGCAAAACCATTTTGGGTTTTTGGGATGCATTCAATACTCCAATACTTGCACCAAGGTCTTGGAACACAGGCCAGACAGCTGTGGATTTCAAACCTCCCGGTCATCCTGGAGCCCGGCGCTGGTTGCTAAGGACCCGGCTTTGTGTGTGCATTGCACTGCTCTTCTCTGTGAGCTCCTTCCTCTTCCTTGCACGTAGACGGGTTGCTTTGCTGCCGAGCGTCTCTCTTTGCCCATCCTGCCTCACTAGTACAGAGGGGCAGAGAGTGAACTAACGGGCCCTCAGGGTAATTCTCACTTCGTGTGCTATAAAATTATTGCAGCAGTCTAAGCATTGTACACTCTGATTAGACAACGAAGAGAAGGCTCCATCTACAGGGTTACAGACTTAAGGAGACGGGCTGTAGCCGTGCAAATGTGATATGCGTGTGGACCTCAGAGGCTTCCCAAGGCCTCTCCCCTCTGCTTTGTAACTTGACCTTCCATCTGTAGGCTCAGGAAAGAGGCTTGGCTTAGGGGAAGGCCTGGCCAGGGTGGGTTGAGTGGGTGAGACCAGGCCATTTATGTTATTTTCCTGTTCTTCTGAATCCACAGCCCCTTTCTCTGGCTTTCCCTGATACAGCCCTTGAACACAGCCTCAGTTACTGTAGGTCCTCGTCGTGGCCCTCCAAATCCTCGTTGCACACGTCCACTCGGACCATTAGGTTACTCGGGAGTTTTCCTAGGATTTTCCTGAATCGGGAAAGACCTGGCGGGAGGCAGCAGCAGGTTCAGCAGGTTCCCTCGAGGTTCCCTCACCAACGTTTAGAGAAGGCTCTTGGCCATTTGCAGCCTTTTTGGCCCTGGAGACTGTATCGGTTAGGTGTGCATTTGTCACCTGAGTATCCGTGTCACTCCTATGTTATTGTCCATCCTCTTCCAGCATATGCTGTTAGTAAAACAGACATCAGTATCTATGTCATTCCATCAGGGGATTTTTGTACCCTATTAAGTAGGTAGGACTCATTTTGGGAAGGACGAACAAATGATTCGCTTGAGGAACTTTGGACAAAGCTAACTGGCAGCAGAGTTTAGAACTACACATTTCATTCATGTATTTATCCATCCTTTAGGTATTTATGAAGAATCTGCAGATGGGCCTAGCACTGAGTTAGTGATGGAGAAATTAACCTGATGGCGTCTCTGCCCTCAGCTGCCTCTTTTGAGAAGCTCTCCTGACCGTCGGTGCAGAGCCCTTCCCGACACGCCCGCACCTGCCGCCTGCAGGCCGGGGGCTCAGCAGTGCCCGCGCTGTGGGCCGCACGAGGGAATCACCTGGGGCTGTTAAGAAGGAATAGAAAGAATCCCCATTCAAAATCAAACATGCACACAGGCTTACAGGTTACACAGCACAGATTCTTGTTTAATCCCTCCAGGGTGCGGCCTGGGCTGTGGGATCTTCAAAGTCCCCCACGTGATTCTAATGGCAAGGATGAGAACCGCTGGAGTGGAGGTAGGAGAGACCTGGGTCTGGAATAACCACTTGAGAAAAAGGTCTGAGAGGCATTCGCTAGTACGAGTGCTAAAGGTCAGTGCCAAATCTGCCCAGGCCATTCTTGCCCACTTGTGTCTAAGAAAAGTTCAAAACAAGTGGGTTCTAGTGATTTCTGTCTCATATGAGAACTCTTGAGAGAAACTCATTAGGGCTCTTGAATTAGGTTGTAAATATCATCTATTTTACCTCATGAGTTTTCTTTGGAAGAATAGAGAATGATTTAAAGAAAACCAAAGCTGTACTATTATTTTGGCACATGGAAAATGCAGGGTTGCAAACGTTTGACACTTGGACCATTCGCCCCACCTTGACGTTGGCTGTGAAGCTCTGTATTAATTGAACAAATGCCGTGGAAGGAAGCAAAATTTCCTGATCTCCTCTGTGATGGTCTTTGATATAAGACACTTATAGTCTTATATCAAAGGAAACCAGTTCTTAGAATTGGTTTCCTTTTTTTTTTTTTTTTTGAATTTTGTGGCCTTCCCAACATCTAGAATCCCTTTGAAATTAACAAAGAAAGCCGAGGATGTGACGGAACTTCTCCAGCTGGATCCTCTGACACGGTCAAATTTCATAATCAGCAGGAAAAAGACAAACTTGAATTACATAGTTGCAGGTGGTGGGGAGAGGATTTCCCTTCTAAAGTTAATGTTTCCAGGCAATGGAAGATGTCGAAGGCTGGTCAAGGCTGATGCCTGCCTAAAACATCCATCCTGCACATTTAGATCGTAGATTCCGAGAGCCCTTCACCCACATGGGTAGAAAGGTACCGGGCCGCAGGTCGCAGGGGGGCACGTCGAGGCTGGCTTCACGGAGCAGCATCCGTCATCTGTGCTCTCACCAGACCACGTGTGAGATGTGGCTGGAGGCGGGTCAATAGAGAACAGGGACTCCACGAAGGGTAATTAGTAACCCCGTGTGTCGTGGTTCTGCATAAGTGGGACTTATGTTATATTCAAAAGAGCTTTTGAACTCAGAAAAATCTAAACTCATGTCCCAGTGCCATCGCTTAACAACCATGAGATCTTAGCTAAGTTACTCTTGGGTCTGTGTTTTGTTAAATCGTTACAATGATCCTTGCGTTGCAGAGTTGCTTTGGAGATTAAACAAGGCCATGCAGCTCAAACACTGGGTAAATACTAATTTCTGTTAAATTTAGACTTTTTCATTGTCTGTAGTTAGTATCACCTGGGAATCGGACTAAGACTAGTTTTCCTGGAGAAAGTTTTGGAAGGTTTAAATAAGTCAACAGTGTGAGGAGTTTAGAAGTGACAAGGCACCACAGGACATGCTTGCACACTCCTCAATATTCCTGGCTGAGCACCGGGTGTGTTACGGATGAAGGGCTAATGGGATGCCGTCCCCATCCTCGGAGCGTGCGCGGCCGGTTAAGAGTGGCACCCGCACAGACGGATTTATCGGAACAGAGAGTGCCATTCGGAAGTAGAACAGTGAGGACAGGAGACGGGAAGGACGGTAGGCGACCATCCTCTCAGGGCAGCGATAACCACCCTGAGCACATGCAAGCCTTTGCGTGGAACCACGCACTGTAACTTCACCGTGGTTCGTAGTAACCACGATTGCCAGCCTCCCCCCACCAGATCCCTGCCACCCGGCACGTGGCAGTTCCCCGGACGGGACGTGATCTCTCTCCTCCATCCCCTGCGCCTTCCCGTGCTGGTCCCTCTGGGATCACTCACCTTCGGAGTTCAGCACTGGTTGTCACTTCTCCACTTAGACTCCTTTGAATCCCAGAGCCCTGTGCTCCCAGAGATCTGGTCCATCCAGTGCCGTTAGTCTACGTCCCCTCTGTTTGCTGAGCCTTCCCCGTAAAGCACCCCTTCCACAGAAGGGCACAGTGTTTTATGTTTGCCTCCTTCCATACGTGGGACTTCCAGAGAGCAGGTAACAGGTCTAATTTTATCTCTGTGTCCCCAAAGCTTAGCACAGAGCCTGGACTGTATCAGGCCTCTACTTCCAAACACCAACTGACACACACTCGGACACACACACAAGCATGCACACGTGCCTGAGCTTCTTTCCTACGGGGGACAGAACCAAGGGTTTGACACCGTAGGTCGTGAAGACTGGCAATAAGGACATTAAAGTCAGATAAATTTGGGTTCAAGTTCTGATTTTGCCATTTATGAGGTGATGACCTTGAATGAATTACTTAAATTAAGTTTTTCCCCCTCACTTGAAAATGAGAGGAATAATAACCATAATAATACATTTTTGAGAGTAGTTAAATATGGAAACAAGCTCACGTTGGCTCATGCCTCGTGTGTAGCATCCGCAGTGGCAGTTAGAGCATGGTTGCTGCTGCTGCGCCGACATTGGAGTGGCACGAACACAGGCAGATGGCGGCATACGGAGGGAATTGTTGGGTCACCCAGGCCCAAAGCCACGTCACTGAAGGAAAGGTTTCCTGGGTCTGAATTGTCCATTATTCTCTGAGTGCCAGGGCAGAGCCACCGCCCAGAGTTTTCACATCGGCAGGTGGCGTGCTGCGGCCTTGCTCTGGCGGGTCATTTTTCAGCCTCCTGAGCTCTGCTCAGAACCCCTGAGCGCCAAGACCGGGCTCTGCTCAGCCGCCAGACCATGTGGCAGCCCTCAGGGTGTGCAGCCAAAGACCACTGCAGCGAAGGGGCCTGACAAGGACAGACAGATGCACCTAGCGTGGTAAAAAACAATTGACAAATCCAGATAAATATGTACGACGTGTGTGTAAGTGCCGGGGGCAGGGGAGGATGGACGGGAAATAGCAGGACTCGGATGCTAGGAAGGAATCAGACTGCTGGAAACAGACCACGCCGCTCTGACCCTCCGGGGAGGGTCCTGCTGCAGAGATAGGCGGCCGCTCCTCCCTCAGCTCCACACCTGCAGCCACCTGGCCCGCACCGAGTTCCCCTGGTCGGCTTCACCGCAGTGCCCTACATTATAGGAAAACAGAGGGAGTAATAGCTGCGTTTGTGTTTTTATGAAAATGATGCAGTTTATGGAAAGGGCCCGTTTAATAGAAGTGCTCAATAAATAGTTGCTATTCTTGTGAGTGAGCCCACGTCAGAGCCGCTGTGACGATGTTCAAAGGACAGGTTCCCTCCCTTCTGGAGCACTAGTCCCAGAAAATGAGCCCTGAGAAGATACCCATTTTCCTTGGGAAGCCTGTTTCTCCTTAGCTTGCATGCACTGACCTGCCTGGCCACCCGCGGGCCTGGCCCCCTGGGCAGGTGTGGGTGGCGTCTGGGAACAATGTTGGTTCTCTCAGTGTCAGGCGTGGAATGGCGCGGCTTTGGTCCCCTTCTTCACCAGTCCGTTGCAGGGATGATGCCCCCGGAAAGTTGAATGGAGATTGCTTCAAATGGGCCAAATAAGCATGAGCCAGGCACTAAACAGTGCCCACAGCCGACAGCCTGCGCATCTCCTCGCTGGGAGGTGAGGGAGTTTTCATCTCACTCTCTGGGTAGCAGTGGGCCAGGCACCCGGGAGCTGTGCTTACCTTTGGCCATCACAGAATGGGAGCAGTGTGCCCTGCCCAGAGTGGCACTGGGGAGAATTAACTAGTCACTGACTCAAGGTGTTTCTAACTTAAGGAGGGCTCATCATCATCGTCATTAGCCTCCCCTCCCCCATGTGAACAAATGACAGACCCAGCGGGCTTGGCAGAAGGGACACTGCTTGGACCTGACAGCTCAGGTTTCCCAGGCAGACGAGAGACCACGTGGCTGTTGACACCCTCGTGGCAGGTCGTGGTCAAGGTTACGTGTGTGGTCTGCGGGAAGTGTATTAGTGTGTTCCTTTTCCGTAGCATGATTTGTTCTGGAGGAGAGCTCATACCTTGTCTGGAAGCAGAGGAACCCAGGAATCTGGTTTTATTTCTCCTCCTAACCAGCTCGGTGACCCTGTATGTGTTCGTACCATCTATATGTCTGTATTCATTGCCCGGAGCTGTTAATAAATCCAGACATAGCCGTTGCTTAATCACAGACTGAATATGCATGAGTCACTCTTCCCCATGCTGAACTCAGCTTTACATCCGTGACAGGCATTGGATGGTGGCTGAGATCACAGCCTGCTGTAATCTTTGCATTTCGATAAGCAACCTTCCCCAGTGCCTCTCCGGTACAACCACTGGTCCGTCATTAATCGTCGCTGATACTACGTTTCTCCAAGTGGTTATGCCTCCATTTTAGAGAACTACTCCAATGTGTTTTGTTTTCCTTTTTTAGCAGTTAAGTTTTGTGTTTTGAGAAAATCACAGATCCACACACAGTTGTGAGAGTGACACAGAGAGATCCTGTGTTCTTTACGCAGCACCCTCTGCGGTAACGCCCTGCAGAACCGGAGAGCAGTGTTGCCACCAGGATGCTGGCGCTGAGAGGTCAAGATACAGGACGTTTCCCTCCTCACAGCGACCCTCCCGCAGCCCTTTCGTAGCCACACCCGCTTCCCTGCCACCTCCACCCCTCCTTAACCAGGCCACTGTCAACCTGTTCTCGTTTCTACGATTTTGTCATTGCCTGTAGTTGTGCAAATGGAGGTGCACAGTGCGTCACCTTGTGGGATTGGCCTTTTCAGTTCCGCATATTTCTGTGGAGATTATTTATATACACTCATAGGGTTTGAATCTTGGAGGAATCCCGAGTGCGAAACCCTGGAGTCAGACCCGACGGTGTCAGTGCCAGATGGCGCAAGAGCTGGTGGCTCAGGGAGGTCTTGCAGGTCATCAGTGGCGCGGCCAGAGCTGGAAGTGGAAGGACCCTGTGTCGGGGCCCAGAGCCCCCTCTGTCATGAAGTCTCTCTTGCAGCTGAGGCAGCACCAACCTCTCTCATGTCACCAAAACTAGAACTGTAAGACTGTTACTGACAACCCCAAAGGGGTCCCCAGTCACCCCGTGCCTTCGTGGCACTGAGACAGCCGGGGCCTCTGTCGGGTGAGAGCAAGAGCGTGCACGGGTGGCGCGTGCTGATGCTGCCCAGCCTGCCCTTGCCATGGGCCGGCGCAGCTCCGAGATGCAACCCAAGCCGTCTGCCTGATTCCTGAGGGCTCCACCGGAAACGTTTGGAATGAAGCTTCTTAAGGAAGCAGCCAAGGGGCTTACATTCCACAACACAAATATGACATCTTCTCTGCCTCAGTCGCTCTGATTAAGGTCCCAATTCTCACTCAGCGGGTCACTCTGTCTCTTCTCTCCTTCTCCTCTTCCCTCAAAGAGTATTCCAGCCTACACCGACCAGCCTCGAGGGCCTTCAGGTCTCTCTCTATCCCTGTTCCCTGCATCTCCGCACACTCTTGCATAAAATGGTGACCCCTCCCCCCGTGATGTCTCTGAGCCTGGCATGACCCCTTCCCTGGGACCTACAGCACAAGCCACCCAGAGGCATGGCTGGCCCTAGAAAGCAAGGAGGGGACAAGCCTTAAATACTTGTGCTGGAGTATGTTCCTGTCCCAGACACACTGCTAACTGGGCTCATAACAGCTTGCAAGGTGACCTTTCCACGTGTGTCAGACAGTTTCCCAGTGTGTCCAAACCAGCATGTCTAGGTCAGCAGCCCTTTCTTCCCTCTGACTCTCACCTATCCCGGCCCCACCAGCCCATTCAGACAATAACACGGAGATTTTATACAGTCAGCCATGTTTTCAGTACATTCTCTTTTCTCATCAATGTATCAGAAATCCCTGAAATGACCTAGAAAAACATGTCTGTTGTCAGGGGTTGTGCTTTAGCGTGATGGGAATGCTTTGGAACTAGATACAAGTGGTGGTTGCACAACATTGTCACTGTGCCAAATGCCACTGAATTGTTCGCTTTACCATGGTCAATGTTATGGGAATCTCACTCGAATAAATTATTTTTTAAAAAATGGATATGATGTCACTTCAAAGGTGAAGCAGACACAGGGTGTGGATAGAGCATTTGTGAATACGTCCCAGGAAAAGCTTAGAGGAGCCAATCAGTGAGGACAGCAGAGGCCAAGGGAACGCTCTTGGACACGTACCAGTCCCCTGAAACGGCACCTAGCTAGAGATGCAAAAGTGGGGCTTTGTGTGTGCTGATTTGGAGAATTATATGGGGAAACATCAAGATGAAAATCTGAAATATGTCATCGGCAAAGCAACATTAACACACCCACTTAGCACATATGTAAAAGTTCTGGTAATTATCTGGTATTTCAAGATCCAGGGATTAATACAAGCAACTCAATATAACTGTGAAAATCCAATCGAATGCACTTCCTGACATTTTGAATTTACAATTGTAATGTCATCTGTTTCCATGTAGTAAAAGGGCACAGTATTTGGAGGATGTACATTTTACTTTTAGATGTTATATATTAATAGTATATTTATCAGTCTACGTGATTTTTAAAAAAACACCATCTAGCATTAACAGCAAATATATACAAATGTTGTACTTAATGCAAACATATTCAGTGCAACCAAATCCGACCCCTCCTCCTGCTCAGCTCCGCAGCTTTTTCACAGACCCGACTTACTGTTCACAGACGCCTGAGGATAAAGAGTATCGCCCACTAAGGCTGCATTGCAGCCTTATTCCCTGAAGAGGAAAGCCTCCGAACTTTGGATCACAGGAATTTGTAATTTGCATTAAATCAGTTACAGGTTGATTTTTACTCTAGGTGCAAAACAAGTTTGTTTTTAAACAAACCTGCTGCAATGTATGGTGTTAGACCCAGAATAGAACTTCTAATACACACTCTGATCGCATAAATGAAGAAACAGAACCCAGATAATCTTTTTTTGAGTGGGAATTTGAAGAAAAATTACTTTTTTAAAAGTAACCTCTATTTTTAAGAGCATATATATTCTGGTTTTTACATGTAATTGAATACTTCTCATTACATATCATTTTTGTTTTTTATTCTAGTGGTGTGTTGCAGGAAACAGGCATTAGTTAATGGTACCTTATTATTTAAAAAAGAAAAGAAAAATAAACCAACCAGCCCCATAAGTATTTGCTAAGGAGTCAAAGCAAGCCTCGATTTCTGACAGCTGCCTAGGGAAAAAAGAGGCCCTGTGATTAAAACCACATCCCAGCATCAAAAACTTTGACTACTGGAGTGCCTCGTGGCATTTACAGGGATCCAGAAATGGAGGCTTTAAAAATTATTATCAGGTTAAGAGTTGGCTAGAGAAAATGAAGCATTTCCTTGGCCAAAAATAGAGCTGAACTCTGCTCATTACCGCGGCCAACAGTATGCA
This sequence comes from Avahi laniger, assembly GCA_963575035.1. NCBI lineage: Eukaryota > Metazoa > Chordata > Mammalia > Primates > Indriidae > Avahi > Avahi laniger. Next base: position 56,343 of record CAUYSK010091289.1, on the reverse strand, counting down.
ACATTGTGTATTCCCCCCAGCACTCGAAGAGCCCCACATAACCAAAGATGTCCAGGGCTTTGCAAGATCCAGCTAGCTCGGCTGATGCATCCCATCTGGAGCATGCGATGCGCTATTTATCAGTGCTCTAGTCGTGTTCCACTCTGCTCAATGTAATAAATATTAAGCAAGTGCTATATACTTACATAATTTGCAGAATTGATCTGCTGACTTAAAAGCTTGACTCCCCAACAAAGGAAAATGGAGTGCTTTGTGCAAAGGTTAAATGCACAGTTTAATTGGCAATTGTGCATTTTAGAAACCATTGTAAAATGATCACAGTTTTGAGGGGACGCTCCAGATAGCATGGTCAGGGAAATAAGTTTTGATTTTTGGCATTAAAAAATCAGGTCCTGGAATTGAAGTGCAAAAAAAAAGGGAAAAAAAACAAAAATGGGGCAGCCTCCGTCTGGATGTCTGTCTCAACCAGAATGTAATTTTCTTCCTCCTACACTCTTCCTCCTAACTCAGAATTCAGAACATATTAAATATGCAAGCTTAAAAGATTCTTTCCTTGCCTAAATAATTTATACAAATCTAGCAAACTTTTAAATATCAGAAAAATGCATGCACACACACAATCTTGGATATTTGGGTTATTTACCCTTAAAGTTGCAGGATACGGCAATGTAGCAAAGTCTTATGAAACTAATTTGGACAGAGTAAGCGTTTTACAACAGTAATTTCCCAAAACACATTTAAGAAAAGTGCTTAGCAGGAAGTTAAGGCTGTCAAGGCCCCCCCAGTGGAGACAAAATGAAATGTCCTGTGTGTTGTCCAAGGAGGGTGCAGACGGAGAATCGGACGTCTTGCTTCAGGTGATAAAGAGAGGTCGGAGTTATGCGAGGTCCCCAGAGAGAACCGTTGGACTTCAGGGGCCTGCTCCCTTCCATACAAAAGTTGTGTCAATAGTGAAAAATACGTGTCATTTCAGCATATTCCATGGTTCTCCAGTGCCTGCCAGAACAATTGCCACTGAGGCCCTACATTCACAAAAGGCTGCCCACGTTTCCCTGTTTGCAAAACTCAGCCTCTGCGGCATTCCTTCTGCCTCTGATTATCATGGGAGAGTTTATAAATGGGTGGTGGCATCTCAGTGGAAGATTAAAATCTCCTAGTAATTCCCAGGAATTGTGAAGTTGAGAAAAGAAAACCCTGCTTTAGATCTGATTGAAAAGGATCCAGTGATCCAAACTGTACTTAGTTTTCCATCCTCATAAAACAATCTCTCAAGTCTAGAGAAGCCCAGCTGCCCCGTGAATTATGATCATCGGTTTCCCACGGTGAGTTCAGAGATTGCTTTTTACTTCCTGACTGCTGGGAAAAGCCCGGTCCACAATGTGCATCGGTCATCACTGTGATGCTAATGGCTGCAGTTGGTTCTAGGATGAAAATATTAGCATTGCATTTCTCATTTCTTCTTGCCAAAGGGAGGGAGGAGACAGTCAAATGGCATTGGCCATTGGCAGTTGATTGAAAACACAACAAATGTGCACTCGGACCCCAGTGCCTGCATCCCTAATGTAGCAGGACTTGGGGAGGGGCTGGCCAGCAAGGAGGCTGCAGAATGCTGCAGAAAGTGCCTCCAGCTTCAAACTGTGCTCTCTAGTTTGGTTGACAAAACCTCTCATTATTCCCAGTTTTAAACCAAATGATGGCAAAGAGGAGTCCTTTGTTGGAAGGAAGGGATTCATTAAAGGAAAACAGGTCTTGCATCAGTGCTAAGCACTAAGCGCAGCCTCATTGTTCCAGCCCTGGGAGAAAGAAGGTGTGCGGTTCTCCGAAGCTCTTTCTGTGGAGGCTCTGCAGGTAATGACAGAGGGCGTCCCGCCCCCAGGTGCTTCAGGGCTCTTCCTTCAGCAAACCTATCTTTTCCCGTGGCCTGCCAAAGTGATGCCGAAATTTTCTCACCCAACACTCCGCTAGAGAAGAGCTGGAGTCTGGGGCCGGGTGCGGAACAGAGTGCTGGCTACACTGCTCATGGCTGGGCGACTCGCGGCAAATTGTGAAATGGCAACAATTGTGGTTCCTTCCTCATAATGGTGTTGGGAGGATTGTACGAGTTAATACCTGTAAAGAACTTAACATCTTAACATGCAGTAAAATTACTTATGTTTATTATTTAACCTCAGAGTGCTGTCTGGGAACTGGAAGACACAGTCAGCAAAAAGTAGCTCCCATGAATCAGTTAATTAGTTAATTAAGTCACCTCCAGGCCCCTGCATGAGCCCTGCGGGTGTGGCCAAAGGCCCCTGGGGCAGAGGAGGGGGTAAGAGAGGGCGGAGACTGGGGGTATGCAGGGGTCCCCTCTGGGTCGAACAGGGATTTCTCATTGGCCTGAGTTCCTAGAAAGAGCAAGTTATCTGTGAGGAAGAGGAGGAGCATTACAGTGGTAATTGTGCAAAAAAGCAGCAGCAGTGACCATCAGGTGCCAGGGACAGTGCTACCATGTTGTTCATTTATATCATCCAATTTGAACCTAGAACGATTTTATGGATACAGAAACAGGCTCGGAGCTAACGGAGCGTGGAGCTGGGGTCTGAACTGTTGCCCAAACATGGGTCCGTTTACATTTCAGCCGAGTCCTTCCTCCCACCTGTCGCGGGCCAGCGGTGCCTCGAGACTCAGCTCTGCAGATGCCCAGAGGCTCCTGTTACTGCCTCTTCTTGTTTGCACTCAGCCTGTCTCAGTGAAGCAGGACCCGGAGCCCAGCTCCTCCCTGCACCTGGAGTGGAACCTGCTGTCGCACTGACCCGGCTCCAGATGTGGCCGGTGCAGGAAGGCTGGCTGGGGGCCTGTCCAGGCGTGGGTGCGCGAGGAGGAGGACCTGCCCCAGGATGTCATGAGCATCAGGGAATCACCCTCACCCCCTCTGCATTCCACTGTGACCCCTTTGCTCTGGAGGGAGGAGAGGAGTGTGGTTTGCGTCATGCTGGAGAGCGGGGCCTGCCCTTTAGAAACTAACCGTTGGCTGGGGGGGCTTCGCTGACTCTTCCCCACACCTGGGAAGAAATGTGTGCCCGTGTTGCTCTTTCAGAGCCTGATTTTTGTCCTCCTCTGCGCCTATGAAAACAAAAGAAAAGGCTGGTCTGCGGTAACCTTTCATCAGAGGACCCCCAGCTCTCTCTGAGGGCCCCGTTACCAAACCTCTGTCCAAGCCCAGCCCCGAGCAGGTCCCCTCTGCATCTGCCATGGAGGTGACCAGCTCCCCGCACTCTCTGGAATCCACACTGGCGGAGCCTCGTCTGAGTCTCCACGCTGAAGCTGAACCCCCATTTATGAATCCCCTGGAATTGCTGGGAAGGAGTAATGTCACTGAGCCCATCCGTGGGCTTGGCACAGAGCTCCGCCCTTTCCTCCCTGGGCTTGGCTCCCTTCACCTTACCTGGGCAGGTGTGTTCACCTCACAGGTGAGGGAGCCAGGCCCAGTCGGGTGGGCGACTCTTACCTCACAGAGCGAATGAGTGCTGCACGTCCAAGTCGGAAACCGCCACTTCTTCATGATGCCTGTACTCTACTCAGAGAACTCCAGTTTACGGAACCTTTGATGAGTCTCGTTGTATTCCCGTCACCACATGTTCCAGAACACACCAATTTTCCCATTTTAGGACAATTTTCTCAGGCTATTTCTACTTCTCACACCCTAAAAGAAATACCAAATGCATTACTCATATCATTGCAATATTCCCTAAGAAAATAAAGACATCCAGCTTGTAGGAATTCTGGGGAGATAAATGAAAAATGGATGAGGCTTCAAATCACTCACAAAGCAAGGACTCTGCTTGCCTTAAATAATTCATGTCAAGGATTCCAACCTGACCACCTTTTCCTCCATTATTAAAGTAATCCCAGGAAAGAGCGGGTGACTCGTGCCTCCAGGTCCTTCAGCCCTAAAGACAGGGACACGTGAGGCTTTGGGACCAAGGGCCAAGGATGGGCAGAGAGCGTGAGAGCAATCTGGTCTCAGAACTGGGAGATCAACCACTGGGCAAATGTTTCTTGATCACCTGTTGTGTGAACACAAAGGAAAGCTCTATGCATTTATGTATTGAAAAGGTTAATTGTTGAGGGCCTACTACGTAAGGTCCTTGACAGTCACAGCCAGCGAGGAGAGAGCACACTTCATAACGCAAGGTGGCAGGTGCCATAACAGAGAAGCAGGACAGACACTGCAGAGCATCCTCGTCCAGGACACACCTCTGAGCTGACTTCCCAAGGACAACTTCAGCCCCGGGACAAGAAGGAGATTCAAGCAAGCATTCTACAAAAACACACAATGAGCAAAGGCATTGGGGCACATCATGTTGGAGGGGAAAAGGGCAAAGGCAGAAATCAGTGTGTGCAAAGAATCCACAGCAGCTCAGAGCCATGCCCTTGGCAGGTGAGGGGACAGAGCCCACTCTGAAGAGCAGGTGCAGGTCCAGCCGGTGCGCAGGGCCCCACGGAGCCTGGTTCCAGACACAATCCAGACTCGTAGCTTCTGAAATGGAGCTGCCTTGGTCAGGGTTGAGGTGGCACAGGGTCAGGGGAGGAGAATTTGCAAGTGAGAATTCAATACTTTTATCGAGGAATGACTGAGTGGAAATCACTTGACGTATATGGAAACGTAAATCACACAGCAGTTCCTGCAGGAGTCTCAGGTAATGAAAGCTGCAGCCCATTGTTCCTCCGCCCTTGAATCAAAGCCTGTTCCAAAGTCAGTGCCTGTTCTTTTCATTCTGCGTCACCGCGGTGAGCGTTCAGTGAGGAATTGCTGTGCAAACAAAGCGCTCCAAGTGCAAGGGGACACAAAAGAACCCAACCACTCAACCTCATTGCTGCCTTGGAAACGTGCCTGTAAGAAGCCATCCTCGCAGAGCTGGAAGAGCCATTGGACCCTCTATTTACAGATGCTCGACAAGAGCCATTGGACCCTCTATTTACAGATGCTTGAATGCAGAATGACTCAAGGGTCTGCCTTCCCCACTCTGAAGCCTGTGATCTCTCCCAGGACTGTCTGTGAGACTAGCAGGAGCCGAGGGGCGTAAGGGCAGGACCACAGCCTCAAACCCAGGAGCAATCGCCAAGACTTAAAATTAGACCAGCTGCATTTGCCTGACTGCTCTGCCCCTCACCCTGTTTGTCTGCACAGCTGTGTGTGCCGAGTGGCACGGTCAGATACTAAGGTTTGAAACCCCCAGTGACCGATACCCACGCCCTCCCCTCTGGTTGGATTGAACCTATTGAACCCATAGGAGGAGGCTGCGGGGTGCCCTTCACGCACTCCAGGGAGACAAACGCAGTTGGTAGGTGACAAGACAACATGAACATAACCAGGAAGGATGCTCTGGGAAACTGCAGAGACAGACATGAGGCACCGAAGACCCAGCCAGCAGGCTTCGCTTCCAGACAGAAGCTTCTCTCCTCCCTCCTCACAGGGAACACAGGGGCAAGCAGGTGGGAAGATGGTCTTTGCAATTTACTGACGTCCTCCTTTTCCGCCAGCTCCGCCGTGCCTCTAAGTGGCAGTTCTTGGGAAACACGAAGCCCCCAAGGACAGTTGGCTGGACACACTCGAAGCTTTGCAGGCACAACCACTAATGAGGAACAAAGTCACTGTTTATTTGAAATGGTGACACAGCCCTCAGAGGCTATCAGCACACTTAACACATTTCAAATATGTGTTTAAGTTCAAAATGACAGGGATTTCAAGACCAAAGGCTTTCTGAAAATTCCAGCAACCCAATTTATCCACCAAAGCATTAAGCCAGCATCTATTTTACATCAGACCATTTGAAGTGGAGATTTGAGAAATGTGCTCTTTTTGTAGGGCCTCCAGAAAAAGACAGCGTGCTCCCAGATTCTCGTGACCTCTGAGGACTTCGCTGCTGAAGTCCAGCCCCAGCTTGCGGCTGGGCATGTGACAGGTGCTCACGGGTGTGTTAACTGATAGACGACGGATGATCAACCAATGGCCACCTTGGTGTGTGGGGGTTAGAGTGAGACACACCTGGGCTCACATGCCAGCCTGTCTACTTCTGATTGTCACTGTGAGCAAATTACTTTAGCTCCTTGAGTTTCTGTTTCCTCGTCTGTTGCTAGGGATAAAAGCGTGTATCCTAGTGTTGTCGTCAGGCTCCAAGAGCCGTTTCCTGGTATACAGAAGCAGCTTAATAACGGTCGGCCCCACCAGTGGCCTCTACGCTTTGAGGGGACACAAGGAGACGAGGGTGTATCGTGCAGACGAGTAGAACCCGGAGGCGGTTGGGAGGCAGATGGCAGATGAGCGGTTTTGGAAGTTAAACAAAACCAAGAACGCTAAGACCACAGTCCCTTTCCCCAAAGCCAGGTCTGGTCTTCACAGTTGAAGGGAAGAAACAGACTTTGTCCCAACGGGTTGAAGCAGGAGCCGCTCCTCACCTTCCCTGTGGCCCCGCCACTCTAACGTGCGCTCTGTGGACAGCGTCTGCCGCCCCCTGAGAGCTCTGAACACGCAGCACCCAGCTCCCCGCCCAGGCAGGAGTCAGCATCTACATTTTAATGAGATCCCCGATAGTTCATTTGTACTTTGAAAAGAAGCACTGGCCTAGAACACCTCACCCCTCTCTGGGTCGCTGGCTTCGTAAATTGATTAATTCTCCCCAGCCGAGGAGGGTAAGGGGCCCTGTGGAGAATTTTCTGAATATTAGGCTGAATTCTTCAGCCAGCCAGCAAAGTAACAGAATAGATCTGCTTAGTCTACATACAGCTTTTTTTTAAGGGACAGCAAATGGTCACAGCCATGGGCCCAGTGAGCGGATGCATTTCCTGGTCTTTCCCGTCCTCCCACAGAAGTTTTGAGGGTCTGAAGGGGACAAGCCCGGCTGGCAGCTTGGGACCCTGTGGGGCTGTCAGGTGCCCGGCTAGTGCAGTGAGGAGGAGAACACAAAGCTGAAAGCTCTGGAAAAGAAGCGAAAGGGTGAGACTCTGGGGCTTTGCCCCCACACACGTGCCCAGGGACCCTCTCCAGCCTCAGCGTTGGCAACTACAGATCTCACTCTAGGGTCCCTGCAAGAGCCCCTTCTCGGACAGCAGTAGACCAGCGACTCTTGTTTAGGAATACAGAATCAAGATTATTGCCATATACGGATGATAAGGGGGGGTTAGGAAGGAGTGAGGTCCAGGAATCGGGTTCACACTTGGTCCAGGGACTGCAGTGAGGCCTTCAGAGCTCCCAGCTTTGGGGAGGGATAAAGGACTGGGTGGCCTAGGGCACAAAGATTCCTACATGTCCATGGTCATCTGTAAGGAGGAGGAAACGTTTATGATCACCCCCTCTTTTAAAAAAGGGCGGGGGAGGCTCCCTTTCCAATTACAGAACAGCTGATGTCTGTCTTCTTTCCAGCGGGTCAGTACGTGGTTTCCCCAGGGTCCGCGTCCCAGGAGAGAGGGAGCGGGTCTCACTCACAGGAACCGTCCTACACATGGCTGTGTCCTTACGCAAAGTGGACTTTACAACTTTGTTATTGTTTTAGATGAGTTCAGGTTTTATGCTACTGTTTTTTCCAAATTACAGACCTCACGTATGTGTAAAAGGTTAAATTCAGTCTGATGTAGCAATTTAACCATGGAAGTGAAACCTCTCTGAAAGAGAAAAAAGAAAAAGTTCCCAGGAAACAACTGGAAAAGTGAGATTTATTTTACTTCTAATTGAACATCTAGGCAGTTTCACTTCCCACAAAATGTGAGTAAAACACCTTACTTTGTCAGGTTTTAAACAAAAGCCCCCACCCAAAGGAAACTGAATTAAAAAAAAAGAAGGCACCTGAATTAGGCAGTGGTAGATGCTCCACAGAATACTTGCTGGCGCCGACAGGAAGGTAAACGGAAAGAGGAGGGTGATTACCCCATCATGAGCATGGTTTGAGGGTTCGTACTTGTTTTCATCAGGGCGCCAACGCAGGGTTACTTCACCCAGCAAACATGTGGAGCTCTAACGCGATGCCCAGAACTAGTTAGGTGACAATGGTCTTTGGGACTTTCAAATGTTGGTTTGCATGGAATTATTACTAATTATTTGACCCACACAAAAAGGATGGAACAGAAACTCAAATTTAAAGCATTAAGAGCTTTCATCAACTGCAAAGAACATGTTTCTGAGATGTTATTGTGCACGTGGGACGATAAAATTCAGTTTATGGGCACTGGAATTATACTGAGTTATTTAGGAGATAGGATAGACCTGTTCTTAACAAAATTACATTTTCCAAAAGAAAATAAAAGCCCATAAGCTATAAACAGACATATTGCTGTGAGAAGAAAAAAAGAGCACGTCCTTAGCTAACTCTCTCTCATCCAGGCCGCTGTCACCGAGAAGATGCCCGTTAAGGGAACGCAGAGGTGATGCCAAACCCTCCGCAAGGCTGAAGGCCCACCACGTGCCTTCCTCGCTCTGACGGGGCACCAGAGTAGTCCCTCATCAGTTCCGTCTTCTGCCCAGCTCAGGCTTGAGCAGCTGAAGAGCCGTGACCACAAAGGAGGATGAGACAGGAGGGGAGGGTCCTCCACGCTGCGGAGCGCGCCCCTCCCGGCGTCAGGGCTGAGGACCAGCGCATGTGGGCTCCGCACAGAGCTGGGGCCGCTGGGCAGGAATGCCTTAGTTGTGATCCCACATCCTCACCCGGGGCAGCTTACTGTGTATGAACGCTTAGTTCAGCGCCCTGAATATAGTTAATGAACAAAAAATCAGCCAAATAGACAAGAGATGGTGAAGCACTTCACGTTTAAAGCCCACCCACAGTCGTTTTCCCCATTTCATCAGCCGTCCCTGTGCTGAGAGGGATCTGGTGCTTACACCGTCTTTGGGCGGAGGGCGAGTGGGGACCCTGGGGAGACAGCCGCCTGCCCGTCAGAGAGCAGAGCAGATGCAGGGGGCGCCATCACTGCCAGAGTCCTGGCTCCCTAATCCTACAGCCCACCCCACCCCCAGCTGACAACTATGACTGCCACCCTGACTTGCCCAGACTCACGGATTACCTTCAAAGATGGGAGAGGGCACCTTTATCTTTGCAGGTAACTGAAATATCATATTGATACTAAATCAGATTATTCCGCTAATTTATCAGTTTTCTTCAGAATTAAGTACACTGCATATGTACTCACCTTTAGGTGGCCTAATGCGTAGAAATGTGAATTATTCATGGGCTTTTGTTAGGTTGCAGGAAACCTTAATACAGCTTTTGTATCCTAATGTATTTGATAGGCTCTTTGCGTATGATCACATTATATGTGTATTGTTGGCAGTAAAGTAAATTTTAAATTATATACTCTGCAGTTTTGCACTAAGAGATGGTAGGAGATGATTCATCACTTTCCTTGCCTTCCTGTTTACGTGCGGACGTATAATTCAAGCTCTGAAGCCATCTTCCAGCTCATCTGGAAGTGTTCCGCTGCGCCACCACGGAATCGAGCTCTGCCAGTCCAGAATTGTAAATCACTCCTCTATTAAACAGCAGAGCTAAAAATGCAAACACACATACTTTAAATACATTGTAGCCATCCCTAATTCCCAGCAGATGAGCTAAAATCAAAGGATTGTCAAAAAAAAAAAAAAGCAAGTGCCAGGATTTAATGAATGAATGATTTGACTGAACAGCGCAAGAAATTTGCATTTTCATCCACGTATTGAAGAGACAGACATATATAGGCTTCCCAGAATGGGCCTGTACTTGGGAACCGTGTATTTTGCAGAATTTTTTGGCAGACTAAATCTTTATTCTGAAATTTCACTGCCTGAGATTATTCTTCCACATACTGTCGTAAGTCAGGCTAGATGCTGAGAGAACACAGGTCTGCTTCAGTCCTCAGGTTTGTGCAGCATGGAGCCCTTATTCGCCATGTCCTTGGCCCTCATCTCCGGCTGGGACAGTCGGGCCATCTGTGCAGCACCATGGACCCGCAGGCTTGCGAGTGTTCTCAGTCTCCAAACAGCAATAAAATTCCACTCACCAAACCTCCTGACTGAGGCTAGCGAGATGTAAGCATTCCAGAAAGATTGGCATCAGTGCCCGTTTCTGTGCCCAGCAAACAAGTGTCCCGATGGTTCTCAACCCCCTGGACCCGACTTAACGGTAACTGCAGATCGGCGCTTGCTGTCTCTCACACAAATGCCCGGAACATCTGGCACCCCAGCTACCGGAAGCTTCCTTATTTAGGAGTTTTTCATTTAACATTGCAATTGTTTTGCTGGAACCTTGCTAAACTGTACTACTGGCTTGCCTACTTTCTTAAGCAAAAGGTGCCAACAGTTTCGTTTCGTTCCGTGACCCTGCTGGGGATTGTTATGACTACCCGGGTGTCACCATAGACTGTCAGGTGCCTGCTTTGGAGTTCAGGGCCTCTACCTGGGGCTTCTTTCTGGCACGTGTCAAGAATTAGGGTGTGCTAGTTTGCTGGGCTTGTGTTATGGTTTGAATGTGTGTGTCTATCCGACATTCACGTGTTAGAATTTAAACGCAGTGTCATAGTATTAAGAGGCAGCCTTTGAGGAAGTAACTAAGTAGCAAGGGCACTGCCTTTGTCAATGGGATTATCAAAGGGGCTTCAGAATGCTGAGCTGCCTGATCCCTGTCACTCCGCCATCCCGTGTGCCATGCGAGGACACGCACTGGAAAGCAGAGAGCAGCCCTCACCATACACCAAATTCTACCAGACATGGAGCCTGCTGGTGCCTTGATCTTGGACTTTCAGCCTCTAGAACTGTAAGAAAATAAATTTCTATCCTTTATAAATTACCCAGATTTAGGTTCTGTGTTACAGTACCACGAATGGACTAAGATGACTTGTATTAATATTATAAATGGAGCTGATGAGTCCTGCAGAAATGTGTATGCTTCCTACAGAGCGTAGTGTGAGGACTCTCGTGAGCAAGGCTGCTCTTGTAGAGACCGAGAGGCTCTTTTGTGCGGCAGGTTCGGGGGGACTGCTACTATATCTCATGGTTGGTCTTAATAATCTGCCGATAAACAGGGTCTAACTACAGTGTGCAAAGCACATACAGTCTCAATGGAAATTCAAACTGTAAGAGCATTCGCTGGGTGCCTGGCATGAAACAGACCCCTGCTTGTCTCGGGGCTCCATCCTCCTGACTTACTGACTTCCTACACACCCACCTCTTAGCACTGTCACTTGGTGGTTGGCTTCAAGGCACGAACCTGGGGACGTTCAGACACGGCAGCACTGTTCACGCCGGCCCTCTCTTCCCCATCCAGCCGCGTCCTTCCTTTGTTACTTCTGTTAAGCGCAGCCTGTATTCCGTGACCTTTCAGTCCTATAACTCAGTGGCTTCGTTTTTTGACAATAAATCACAAAAAGGTGGCTTAACTATTGAAAATTTTATTAAAATGATTATGATAATGACTTCATTACTCTCCGAGGCTTCCAGATCTTCTCTGCGTGCCGGGGAAGCTGGCCATGCGGAGGCATCTGAGAGTCGCTATTAATCTCCCCTGAATTAAAAACAGGGCCGGATGAACAACGTTGGAAGTGGGCCCGACCCTTTTCAGAGATAATGGTCAAATTATAGCATCCCCAGTTTAAATATAACACTTCTGCATTATTAAAAAAAGTCATATTCATGGTAAACTGAAAATTTAATTTTCTCTAGATTAGTTAAAAAAAAAATGAAGACTCTTTACTCTGCTTAATCCGGTTACCATGGGGACAGAAAGTCTTCCGGGGAGAGCCCATGTGACATGGCGTGGGGCCCGTCTCCGCTTTCAACACCCAGTTCTTCTGCTCTTACTCTTCCCGTGGCCTGCACAGCTCCCAAGTAGCGCAGAGCCCGCACGGCCCGGAACATTGTCATCTCCAAGGCGTTTCTCCCGTCAGTCACCTCTGACCCCCCTTCCTCCCAGCCTCCCAAATGTAGCATGTCTGCCAAAACGCGACTTGCATTCCGCCGCTTCTGTGCTTCCTTTAACTCCACAGCGACAGCAGCTTGCTCCTCTGTCCTAGAGCTTGTAGCAGTTGGGTTGGGGGTAAAAGAAATGAGCAATTTGAAATAAAACAATGTGCTTCGCAGTAGGTGGAAACCTTTTGGTAAATTCTCCAGGTCAAGATCATTTCCTGCATTTTTTATCCGCCTGATGAGCACCGGCCTCAGTCACCTTCGCGTCTTTGTCGATTGCACTCGGGGTGTGGGGCTGGGAGCCATGATGTGTGGTTGGCGGGGCCGTGACACCCTAGCCCTGCAGATTCCCAGGAGGTGACTCGTGGTGGTGGTTGTTGTGCACTATCCAGGACGCTGACTCCCCTTCCGTAAATGCGATCCTGTGAAATTGTTTGCAAAATGGTAACGCTTGGGAAACGTGAATGCAGCCCAGTGACGTGGAGCCGAGTTGAAAATTGTCAAGAGAGATGAGTTGTTAGCGAGGAGAGTCTGGTTTCCGCTCCTTTGTGTACACATTCAACATCTCTCCACATGCAAAGTCTGCTCCATCCCGTGACAAGACCCTGGCCCTTAGCTATCTGTCAAAATGATGCTCCCATTGGTCAAGAAGATGGTGTGACCAAGGACAAGCGAACCACAGTGCAAACCTCCTCCACCAGCAGAAGCTCAGCACCAGGCCATGCTGCAGATGATCAGTGTAGATGGTAAACACGTGTGCTTGCCACCCCTCGTTCGTGTGTTCATTCATCCATTAATACGGTTTACACGTATTTCTCGAGCATCCGCTGTGTGCTAGGTACCAGGGATTCCGTGGTGAGCAAGTGGAGAACTGATGATACCCAGTCAGGGAGATGGGTAAGAATCAAACATAACCACATGAGCAAATGTGAAGTTGTAGCTGGGACAAGTGTTCCAAAACCGAGAGAGAGGCAGGAGATGCTGGCAGTGGCCTGTGAGATGGAATTTAAGCCCGCAAGTCCAGGCGAGACTCCCTGGGCTTCTGAACCAAAACTGAGATCTGAAGGATGAGTAAAAGATGAAAAGGGTGGGAAGAATGCTCTAGGCAGGAAGACGTGGCAAAGCCCTGAGGGGGAGGGCACAGGTGGGCACATCCTTCCAGCCAAGAGGGGAAGGAAGAGGCTGGAGACACGCGTGTCCCACAGGCCCTATGGCGCACCATCCCAGGAGCAATGGGACCCAAGCGAAGGTGTGAGGGGTTGGAGTGGGGTGAGGATGATACATACGTGCACGTGGAAAAATCCCTTCCTCTCCAGAGTGGAGAACAGGTGGGAAGAATGTGAGCATGGAGGTGAGCAGAACACTCAGAGGTCTCTGCAGCCCAGGCGGGGACACACAGCCCGACCCTCGGCTGGGAGGTCACTGTAGCCCAGGCGGGGGGACACAGGAAGCCTAGACCATGATGGTGATAGTTGAGTGGAGAGAAAGGGACAGTGTTAGGAGATGCTGTGTTGCCAAATCCATGTGACAGGGTGACCCACTGATGATGGCTTGCTAGGGAAAGGGAGGTACCAAGTATGACTGAAGTTCTGTGCTCTAGATAAAGATAAAACTCAACTCTGAGGGAGCTGTGTACTTTAAATGTTTCTGGATGGTTCCACAGGCCACTCCAATCAACTGCAAAGCTTTATCTTTCACGAAACATGACATTAAGTTAAGACCCAACTATCTTTTTAAATTTGCTGTGTACATTAAACACCATAATGAATAATCAGAAAATGAGCAAATTCCAAATTCTGTATGACACTTGATTAGTTTTTGTTTTCAAAATGGAAAGCACAAGTGTCCCCAGTGTTCAGAGCTAGATTTCAAAATTTCCCAAAATTAAACAACTCCAAAAAAGATTCCTGGCAATGTCCAGAGGAAGCTCCCACTGGGGACACAATGCGATGATGTTAGGGGCCGTTTGCAACATACAATCAGTTCTGTAATTGTTTACATTTTTAAAACATTCTGATTTCGGAGTAAGCCTATCACAACCAAGGAGTGACCCACACTTTTAACCCCCTTTGATCTTTAGGAAAATGTGCTCAGAAAATAGGCAGTTCTCTGAGAATACTCTGCAAAAGAAATGGATAGCAGAGTTTCCTTTCAGAAGACATTATATATATTTAGAATTTTACGTGTGTGAATATATAACAGGCACTTAATGTTCAGCAAAGCACATTGCCTCTCTCCACCTCACCTGTTTTCATAATAAATATTAATACTCGGAAGGATCACATGCTATCTAAGTTCTCTTCAGCTCCTGATATTTTTTGATTCCACTATTTTAATGTCACCTCCCCCACCCAGCAATAAAATAAGAAAATTTTAATTGATGTTTTTTCCCTTTATCATAAGAAAAAATGGAAAGAAAAGAAAATACTACTGGTTTGGCAGTCTGCCGTGGGACAGGCTCTATGCACGTGTGTTGTATCTCCTTAGAGATGCACATGCTACAGTACCCTAGCACCTGTGTAGGGGTGTTCGTTTTACCTGTTCTGTTCTGTGGATAAACGGACCGATATTTGATGAACTGAGGAATTTATTAACTTCTGCAAAGTCACTTGAGGCAGGATGTAAACATAGGGATGTTTGGCTTCGAAGTCAAAATTCTTTGCCCAGGTCCTTGGACTCCCTCATCTTCCAATGCACCTGTGCCCAGCCTCACTCCATGGAGACAGTAATACTCTAATTCACAATTTTTATCCACTAGCCCTTAAAACTGGAAGGCATTTGTTATTACCCACTTTACATGGATGAGCAATTGAGATGATTTAGGCAACAGCTGTTGAGTGCTTGAGACATAACTAGACCACGTCTTCCTATTTATGAGTCTCCCACAGGCAAGGTGAGATGTGCAGGAGGTAGGTCCACAGAGAAGCGGGAAGGGAACGGGGGGAGAAATCCTGGGGTGGAGTTGTGGGGCCAAAGGCAGGCAGGAGAGAAGACAAAGAGCCTTTGACCAAATGGCATTGTGTTTGCAAGATGCTTTTTAAGAAATTCTAGTAAGACCCAAAAGTGTCTTGCCAATGACACAGATGCCATTTGAAAAATAGAAACTGGAGAATTTTTGTCTTAGGACATGAGTTAAGAATGTAAAATGATACTTCAAGAATTAAGCATCAGGGCTGCAGACGACTGCAGAAGGGCAAAGAAGAGAAGGGGCCCTGCGAGTCCTGGTGCGAGAAAGGCCCCAGCAGGGGAGCGAGCGCCAGTGCTCACCCAGTCCCGGGCGGTCTCCAAAGGCACAGCGGTCCTCAGGAGGACCTTCCCGAGGTCTCGACATTCGTTCAGAGTTTAAGCATCTTTCATTGCGTAGTCTGCCGTCCATGTGGCATAGGAACGTTGCCAAATCCCAGATTATAAAACAGTAGATACATGTTTCTATTTCCAACCTTTTGTGGGATTAACTCTGCATGGGCATCCCTAGGCATCTCTGCTGACAGAGATCCATAATCCATATTGTTTTAGTATATAGCAAGGCAAATTTGGCCACTCATAGAGAGGTATAATTATTTGCATATTGGTGGTGGTATGTGGTCCCCAGGGCCAGAGAATGGTGAGGCTGAGGGTCAGTGGTCAGTTGTCAATAATGTTCTTTGATTTTAGAAGTCACTTTTCTCCTCTCTTGCACCAGAAGAGTGGGTTAACACCTTCCGTCAACAAATTCCAAGGATCCAATATGGTAATAGGTGGTAAAGAGAACAGTTGTACACTGTTGGTGGCAATGTAAAGTCGTGCTATGGAAAACCATAGGACGTTTCCTCAAAAAATTAAAAATAGGATTTTCACATGATCCAGCAGTCCCAATTCTGGGTACTTATCCAAAAGAAGTGAAACCAGGATCTCGAAGAGATGCCTGCAACCCCATCTCTGCTGGAGCAGTGTTCACGGTAGCCAAGATGTGGAAACGGCCTGAATGTCCGCCGATGGGGGCGTGGCTAAAGGAACATGTACACACACACGCAGACACACACACCCCGCAATGGAATGTTATTCAGGCTTAAAAAGGAGGAGATCCTGCCACACGTGACAACAGGGACGAACCTGGAGGACGTTATGCTAAGTGGAATACGCCCTCACAGAAGGTCGGATACCACACAATTCCACTTGCATGAGGCCCCTGAAACAGTGGAGCTCACACTCACAGCGAGCAGAATGGTGGTGCCGGGGCTTGGGAGAAGGGAAAGGCGGAGTTGCTGTTTGGCGGGCACGAACTTTCAGTTGTGCCAGATGAGTGGGTTCTAGCGATCTGTCGTGCAACCGCGCACTTACGTTAACAGTATTGAACTCACGCCTACAACTTTGTTAAGACGGCAGATATCACGTTGTCTGTTCTTTCCACAATAATGATAACAGCAAAGCTCTGCAGCACCATGCGGGCTGGACCTGGGAGGGGCCCCTCCTCTCCGCGCCAGCTCTGTGACCTACCCCCTTCCTTAAACTCCAGCCAGCCTGCTGGCAAGGACAGGTTCCGGGCAGGTGAGGCTGACTCAGGGTGTGGCCATCCAAAACCGGTGAGGACCCGGTGCCAGACACTGTCGTCTCTGTGGTCAGCTGGTGGAAACACCTACTGTCTATTCAAAGGGAACCTCCGGCAAAATGAGGAAGTCCCGGGAATGGTTCTGGGCCTGCATCTCATCTCTCGCACTCTCGTTCACTGTAGTTACAATTTATTTAACCTGTTCAGAAATTTCAGGAGAAAATAAGTGGATGAGAAATCAATAATAATGAATAATCTTCCATGCAGAAATATCATTAGGAATTATTTTTCTTTATCCCATTGGGAATAGCAAATTTAAAAGATATCATTATGAACTCCATAGCCCGAGCTTAATAGAATTAATAATCAAACAGGATCTTCAGATCAATAATTCTCAAATTGTTTTTTGCAGTTCAGTAATTCCAAGTGTGTACTTCAGACTGAATCTGACACTTCATTTTGAAAACAATTTGGAGTGATTTTTGTGCCTATGAAAGATGCCAAATTGGTAGTTTAAAAAATTGATAGTCTCAACCCAACACTGATGAGACAGCAAATAATCAGTTTGAGAGTCAATTTCTTCCTTCTGCATGTCAAGGGTCCTTGGCCCATCAAACCACCTCAAAGTCCTTATGTAATTCATTTATGAATTAATTGATTCATAATTTAGTTAGCTTCCACCATAAAGTAGACCGGTACTACGCCCTTCAATTTAAGATAGGAATAAAAGTAGTTGACACAAATTTTGTTTCAAATAAGTCATTATTATTATTTTTTTGATAGTTAAGTATCAGAGTTGCCTCCATGGTCTACATGTTGTCAGGAGAGAGCAGACTGGCAGGCTGAGAGAGGGAGAGATGGGGACCGGGAAGCGTCTGTTTCTCTTCATTTTAGTAAGACCCTAAGATGTTGTCCTGGGTTCACAATTGCAGGGACAGGGTGACAGTTTGCATTAGCATTGAACACTATTTTTAAGTAATATATGTTATATTTGAACAGTGGTTTATATATATATATGTATATGTGTGTATGTGTATATATATATATTAATTTTAGCCATATAAAGAAATTGAAGATAAATATTTCTGATTTGGGAATGGAAGGTCAGGAAAGAAAGTTAAAGAGGCACAGGCTCTGCTCTGGCGCCCTGAGAGCCACTATGTGCTCACATCCCCTGCCACCTGTGCACACTCACACGCACACACACACAGCATCGCGCTGACGTTACATGCCCAGCACATGAAAAGTTCTGCGGGAAAGCAAGAGGAACCAGGCACGGCCCCACCTTTCATTAGAAGAAGGTGAAGATTGGCTTGCAAAGAATGCCAATCCGTAAAGCATTTCTCAGTTCTCACAAAGAGAGAACAGCTGAAATAGACCTTGATCAGATGCAGGGACTGTCCCTGGGGACGGGTTCTCTTGTCCTCTTTCTACCCATTGCCGTGACTTCCTTGCCTTCAAGAGGCTGACGCAACTCGAGTCCCCCTTGGGTCTCGTGACTTTGCCTCCCTGCTGCGGGCTCTCCCAGGCTGTGAACCGGGTGTGGCCTTCCGGATCGTGAGGGACCCTCGTTCTCCAGTGGAGGGGCTGGAGGGCTGGAGGTGCAGGGTCGCCCGGCGTCCCTCTCTGGTTAGTGAGGACGAGAGATGGCACAAAAGCCGTGTGAGCCTCAATGCATCTCCCTCAATCCCGTGCCCCCCTCTGACCTCCTCACCGAAGTGCAGAGACCAAGGTTTATCCAAAAGCACTCTTGCAGGTCTTCTGGTTCTTGTCATTTTGCCACTCAAAATATTTACAGAATGAGTGCTAAGTGCCAGGCACTGTACTAACCCATAGATCATTTTATGAAGAGTAGAACCAAAATAAAACTGTTTATAAAAAAAAAAAGTAAAAGCTGATTATAACATAAAATCAATCTAAACTATTCTAGCTGTGAATGCATAAAATGATAAGTATTTTTGCATTACTGCAAAGAAAAATAGTTCATCTCACCATTCAGTTCAGAGCACGATAATTGACTGTTACACATTTTTGGCGCTCATAAGACATCCTGAAAGACAGAATTTGAACGCAGCGTCCAGTGGACGATTCCTGGTGCATACTGAGCCTTTTTACTATTTCCTCCTCTCTTTACACTTGAATAAAGACAGGAGCCTACAGGTTCCTGATGGGGCGTCCTGTGCTCCAGATCTGAGGATCTCAGGTTTGCCGCAGGTCACGCTGACCCGCGTGTGACATGGAGAGAGATGCCAGCACGACCTCCGACTGCTCTCTGCCCTTCTGTGCGGCGTCAGACGACCGGAAATGCTGGGCAGTCACAGCAGGAAAGGAGGACTCTCGCCAGACCAGCCCGCAGAGCACCTGGCAGAGCCTCCGTGTGCATCTCGGTGCTCCCTGGGGTGCAGCAGGCGGGATGATCAGAACCAAGGTGCGGGTGTCCGGATAAAGTTGGGCCTGGGAGTCCCTCGCTGGGTCTAATAGCACAAAACCGCAGACTGTGAGGTTGGGGGAGGGGTGGCACAGAGGTGTAGAAAGCGATTTTCAAAGACAAGGCGCGTCGGTGGCCCTTCTGCCTCTGCGGTGTCCCCTCGATCCTCGTGGATGGCGGGGACAGCCTCCTCACCCCGCAGCCCCGGGTGCTGTTCCGCTGTCCTTCCTCTTCACTCTCCGCCTCCCCCATCCCCATCCCTTCTGTGCCTCTCTGCTCCTCCACCTGTGCTCAAGGCCACCTGGCCCCTCCCTTCTAGAGCTCTTACCAGTCACAGATGAGAGAGAACATGTCAGGGACTGATCACAACCTAAAAGCTGCCAGGAACAGCCTCTCTGAGGGCTGCCCCAGGGCCTCCTCTGAAAGGTCATGAACAGCCTGTGGGTGAGTTTCAAATTATGGAGTGTGTAATAGTTGAGGTCAGCTGACGTCCTTAAAGATGACCATTTTTTTATTCCACTCTCCAGGGAGGACACTGTCCCTGGTATGGACCAGCATCATGCAGCCACAGGGCTACCATGGGACAGGGTCACTTGGGCGTGTCAGTGGGGCTCGGACAGCCTTGTGTTTCGTGATGCAGCACTGTGGGGACAAATACTCGCTTCGGGACCAGTGGGAAGAAGTCAGGGCTTGGGAGGGGCCCTGGAAGTAGGACGGGATGATGGGATGGGGGGTGAGATGCATGGAGAGGGGGGAGGTTCTGGAAAGCATCGTGCTAACAGGCGAACACGCCCTTCGTATGCAGGGAGAGACTGTCCAGTCAAGTGTAGGCTAAGAACCAGCAGTCAAGAGTCCCCGGTACAGAAACAGGTGTCCCAGCAAACACGAGACCCAGAAACAGGAACTCTGAGGGTGGACACATTTGGAATGATTATCCACGGATTGCAGAAATCCCAGTCGTCACGCAGGGCTTTGGGGGTGGGGCCGGGCCCTGGAAGGTAGATGACCACCGCCACAACGAGAGCACGTGTCCAGATGGGACAGTGTTAGGGGTGACTGATAGGGTCTTCCTGCTTCAGTGATTCCTGTCCTATGTGGGGTTGGTCATGAATCCTGGAGGCAGTATATGGAGAATGAATGGCACCACTGGAGAAGGAAAAAGGGTGGGCGCCAGGCAACAGTCCCGCTTTCAGACCCTTTGCCACAGGTCTGTTAGCATGCTCTTTCCTATTTTGAAAACACCTTTTGTCCTGGCCAGGCATTCCCTCGTCTTCACACAGCTCACCTGCACGGCTCCCATCAGGGCATCTAGGTCCGTCTCTCTGGCTTTACCTGCATTTGTATCCTGAGGCCGCCAAGCATAGAGAAGGCAGAGAAGCCAGAAGTCAGCAGGACACGGCTGAGATGAATTACACAGCGCGCAGAGGAAGGCGGATGGAAATAGATGGCGTGAGAGTCTGAAGAAGCAAGAGCTGTGAAGTGCTGAAGTCTGCAAGGAGCCGCTTGAGCTCATCTCACTATTTATATTACAGATTACTAAATTTCCTACCAGTGTCAGAAATAAGTCATTGCCAGTTGCTGTGTCTTGAAGAAAGAAACATGGTTAAAATTATTTCACTTAGAGGCCCAAGAATGAAACTGTTGGATGCAAAGAAGAATCCGTAGAGATACTAATTCTCGCCAGTTGTCAACGAGAGTAGACGATAGGAGTTGAACTCAGAAATTATTTTTTTGTAAAAAGCTGGAATAGAAAGAGAAGCCCTTTTGCCAGCAAGGTTAGCAGTAGAATGTGCTTATAAATTATACGCCACTGGGGAAGGAGAGGACTTCTGCAAGCATTTCATTGTTGTTGTTGTTCGTCCAATAATAATTTGTTCATCCCTGCAGTGAAGTCTTAACCCCCAGGACCCCAGAAGGTGACCTTATCTGGAGAGATCATTTCCAGAGGTTACTGAGTTCTCCAGTATGAACGGTGTCCTTAAAAAGAGGAAACGTGGACGCAGACAGGCGCTTGGAGAGGGAAGCCACGTGCAGGCGAAGGCAGGGAGCAGGGGACACATCTGCTACAGGCGGGCGGTGCCGGAGAGGCAGAGACCCGGCAGAGGCTGGGCGGGGGGACGCGTTCCCTCTGGCAGCCTCGGAAGGAACCGACCCTGCCGACACCCCAGTCCCAGACTTCTGGTCTCCAGGAGTGTGAGAGGGTAACACTCTGTTGTTCAGGCCACTTGGTCCGTGGCACTGTGTCGCAGCAGGCCTGGGCAGCTGGCGCTGTGGGAAAGTAAACAGCAACGCGGCGTGGGACTTGCGAATGGAGCAGGTACGATGATGACTACAATCAGGGAGAGTAAGAAAGGTTGTGGGCTGGGTCACTCCGGAAAACCGCGTAGAAAAACCGAGTTCGGTTTGTAGTGGAGCGTGGGATCGGTCTGGAGGAGAAAGGGAATGAAAGGGGGCGGATGTGTTTAGCTCTCACTGTTTAGTCAACGTCCAATGCCTACTTTGGGTGGCCGGGCTATGCCAGCTACCCCGCGAGGTGTGACGCGTGGATTAAGTTTGGACGATGTGGCCAGTGTGGCCTCATAACAAGAAGGGGGTTCCAGGCAGAGAAAACAACAGCAGCAAAAGTGTCGATTTAAAAACAGTCTCCTCAGGAGGCTGTTTTGGGGATGGGGTAGCTCCGGTGCGTCACCTGCTGGTTGTCTGAGGCGACCTGGGCAGCGACTTGTGTGTGGCAGCTGCTGTTTTGGATGTGGCCAGCAGCAGCTTCCAGTCATGGCGAAAGGCTGCCGTCTCCCAGCCGGCGTTTCACAGAAAATTCCAAAGACAACTTTTGACCTTTAGCATCTCTGTGTCTGTTGCTAACTTGCTAAACACTCACCCGGAAATTGCCAGCACCAGCGTTTCCTCTGGATTCCAACCGCCGGGCTTTTACCAACGTACTGTGCTCTAAGCCTTTATTTCTGGGTCGTGATCCTTGCCTTTGGAGCTGAGGTGCTTAAATATTATCACTGAAATGGAAAAACCATCAAATTCAACACCCTGCACACACACGCAAGCACACACACACACACACACACAGGAGAAAATCCGGTTCCCTGGAGAAGGATCCATCTCAGGTGGGAGACTGATAGTGTCCCCGTTATGTGCTCATTTCCTGAATGATGGAATAATAAACAGTTCATTGAAAGGATCATTTCGGAAGCCCGATAGAATCTAACACAATTACATATTTAAGTCTAGAGAAACTAGTCATTCGGAGCCACATAGCACTTGGAAGACTGTCTAGTTCATCTCTTTGTTCATCTAGGACATGAGAAGTCTGTGGTCCCCATAGACAGCTGACCTCCTTAGGTTGGGGATCCTCACAGACAGCTGACCTCCTTGGGTTGGGGAGTCCCAACAGACCAGTTGACCTTCCTGGGGTGGGGGTCCCCACACACAGCTGACCTCCCTGGGCCGGGGGGACATGGAGGGAAGCAGAGCCCAGTGACAGACCGTGGCTTGTATAATTCAGACAAACCTGGGTAGGAATCTTGTTTCCCAAACTTACTGGTTGGAAACCTGTAAGGAGATGATGAACTTTTCTGAACGTGCATTTCCTCGTTTATGAAGTGCGCTTATCTGGACTTGCGTGAGGTAGGTTGGGTGCTGTGGAAAGAGCTGGTCTGCACTCAGAGCGAGCCCCACCGAGGGTCCTGGTCCCCGCCCCTTCCCGGCCTGGGTCCCCAGCCTCCCTCCCGCTCCCCTTCCGAAACCTCGACTGTGAATGTGAGGGACGGGCGGGACTCCTGCACAGTGGGTTTTGTTCTGTTCCCTTTTGGTAAAAGTTTTATTGAGGTGTAATTTATATACCGTGCAATTCACTCATTTAAAATGTACAGTTCAGTGTATTGTAGTAAATTTACAGAGTTGTAAGATCAGCACCGTGATCCATTTCAGAGAATTTTCATCACCCCCACAAAAAACTGTCCCAAGAGCAGACTCCCCAGCCCCCATCCCCAGCACCTGGCAGCCACTAATCTACTTTCTGCCTCCGTGGCTTTGCCTGTTCCGGACGTTTCCTGTGAGCGGAATCTTCCAACATGTGCTTTTGGCTTTGTGCTCACTGAGCGTCGCGGTTCCGGCAAGTGCTGGAGCGTCGGCGCTTCGGTCCTTTTCGTTACCAAGTGACGACACGTGCCAGAACTCCTCTTTCCATGCAGGTCGGGCCCACCAGTACGCTCTGATGGGTGGGATTTGTCCAACTTGCTGTTCCAAAGCTAGAGAATTTTTTTTCATTTTTTCCCCCTCCTTATAGAGATCAGCTCTAAGTGGTGATTAAAAGTATGTTTTAATTCAAACCGCCTGGATTCAAATTCTATCATGCCACTTCCTCGGTGTATGACCTGGGCAGCTGCAAATGCCTCCTTATCTCAGTTTTGTAATCTTTAAAATGGGATTAGTAATAATACCAAACTCATAGGGATATTGTTAAACTGCATTATTTAGTAAACCGATAAATTGCGAGAAACTATGCCTGGCACACTGTAAGCACCCTTAAAAGTTACATATTATACACCATATTCTGCTTTCTAGTATCACTGTGTCACATTCTACGTGGTATCAGCATCGGGTACAGACGCTTCCTCCCTAATATTACCTAGTGTTTCAATTCACTGTGAATCCACATGGCCAGAAAGCTCCAGTAAACAATTTCCCCTATAATTTTATGTAACAAAAACTGGGATTTATATCAATGATCTCAGAGTGGTTTAAATTCTAAGAAGAATTTCTTGATCCTCAAGGAAAGATTCACTTTCTTCTTTTGAAAGATCAGTGGAATTTTACTGCTAGGGGAGAAGGAACAATTTATTTCTTATTAGACCGTCACTCTGTGGATGGTTCAGAACCCACAGCCCGCGTGTTCGGAGCATCCCTCCTTCACGTGGGTCCATGGACTGGCTCAGCTTGTAATCGGATGAAAAGAACCCTGCAGCCGTGGGTGTTTCCCTGACATCTGCATTTCCGGGCCGTGTCAGTCTGCCCTACCTCACTGACACCTTGCCTTCTGTTCCCTTGTCGTCTCCCTGCACTTGCCCAAAGCCCCGCAGCAGAGAAGATGGGAAGACCAGCAGGAGAGTAAGGAAACAGGGGAGGCACAGTCCGGAGAGCCCCTGGGCGCCCCCAGCCTAGCACGGCGGTCTCCTCGCACGCCTTCCCCACACCCGGGCCCCGTCGGGACTCCTGGCACCTGCGCCCAGCACCCGCGTGGTCTCACCCGCTCTCTCCTCCCAAACCTGCACCTACATGTTCTCAGGTTCTTCCCCTCGAGGCTTAAGTGACTGGCGGTGATTTAACCTTTCACCCGCGGCAGGGAGGGGGGCGCAGCACCGTTATATAAAGCTCAGCGGAAGCAGGTGGCAGAATTTCAGAGGCAGCCGGGATGGGAGGGTTTAATCTTGGGGCAGCATTTCTTCCCACAGCCCTGAACCTGTCCTGGACGTGGCTGGCTCTGAGAGCCCACGTC
This sequence comes from Avahi laniger, assembly GCA_963575035.1. Classification (NCBI taxonomy): domain Eukaryota; kingdom Metazoa; phylum Chordata; class Mammalia; order Primates; family Indriidae; genus Avahi; species Avahi laniger. Next base: position 31,976 of record CAUYSK010091289.1, on the reverse strand, counting down.
CGAGGGTTTTGGGGGACATCTGGAGTGCTCCCTTAGTGTCTTAGTCCAGCGGGAAGCCAAGTGAAGGGGGAAATGAACCAATTCACTTTGAGGCAGCCACTGGTGACAGGTTTGGTGGTGATTTCAAAGGCCCTTACACTCAGGTTCCAAAAGGTGGAGCAGCCCATCCTAACCTGCGGTGCTCTGTCTCACCAGGGCCAGATTTACACCAGCGACACGCACTGCCTCTGGCTCCGCTGAACTTGGAAAAGGACGCAGTCAGAGACAGGCGACCCTCAGCCCAGTGCTGTGCACCTGTGGCCTCACCTGGGCGCTTGTTCACGGTCCCGGCTTCCCTGCTCTAGGCTCAGCCACTGCACTCGCCAGTTACCAAGGAATTGTGCCATTTTATCCTGAAACTGTCCTCTGCACTCTTTTGCTTTTCTCTTTTCTTTCTTCTCCCCCTAACAGCTCCTAAAATAGGCATCAGGGCAGCCCTGGCCCAGTGGATGCTTTAGGGGTCTGTGTCCTGCTCCCAAATGCTCAGACACTCGCTCCGCCCGCCAAAGTCATCGTACGAGAAATAGATGTGTTGGGTCCACAGTGGATGGTCCCTCCATATGTCTTGAAGTCACACGTCGTTAAAAAAGAAATGTCATAACCCAGCTGAGGAGAACCCTGGGCGCCTATAGGTTCATGTCAGGCCAGGAAAACTGACTAGAGATGCAGCTATTGACACTCACGGAGAACCGCAGTTTTCGGAGGGCACCTTCTGTAAGATCCTATCTAGAAAAAATCCCAGGGACATTCCAGTATTGACTTTCCCCTCTCCGCAGAAGGTAAAACTGCAGACTTCGTGAGGACAGTGTGGCTGGGGGATCCTTTTCCTCACCAAGGAGATGTGTTATTCGGCATTTTTGGTAGCACCATCTGCCAGGGAGGGAAAAGCGTGGAGTTGCAATATTGATCTTGTCACTTTGGGGAACACTTTGATATTTGGGATTACAAATAACGTTTTCATTTGCTTTGCTATCGTGTTCAGGCTGTGTTTGACAGCTGAGCCCAAGAATATTATTTTCTTATCAAATATGAAGATATGTACTTTTCCTGCGGTCTGAATTCTGGATTCTGAAATATCATTGACATATATTAAAGAGTAAGATTTGGTCTGAAACCTTAAGGATTTGAAAGGGGCGCAAAATCTTTCTCCTTTCAGATGACACAGAGGACAACGTGCGTTAGCCGCTGACTCTGAGTCAGGTTGGAGTATCCGATGTAGGTGTGACACCGGCCCAATAAGGAAAGACGGCACGGATAGCACTGCCAGGACGCAGCCGAGCGAGCCGAGCCGCAAGGTGCCCACGGCCACGTGGCTAGTGAGGGCAGACCTGGGGTCTGAAGCCGAGCACCCTGGCTGCAGAGCCCTGGCTGCGACCGCCTTGCTCTGTCTGTATTTACACCTGCATGTGTGTAGATTCTCTTATCACGATGCTGGAAATACCTCGATATTTCATTCCACATGTTCTGGTTTTTTTCTCCCTTGATCCTCGCAAATGTCCTTTGAGGTGCACAGGACGAATGTTACTATCCCCGTTTTTCAAGATAAAAGCCCGAGGCCCAGAGATATTAAAGGATACCCCAGTGCCATGCTGGAAGTTAACAAACACATACGGCTTCAAATATAGATCGCCTCACTCAAAGATAGTTATCTCTTTGATATGAACAGCACAAAATTATTACCATTATTGTCATTATTGAAAGGAACCATTGTCATTTTTAAAAGATAAGCTATGCTATTCATGCTTCTGGGTGGTTGGGTTGGTAAAGAGAATAGATACCAGAGTCTTAGCCAGCTCGTTGCTAGCAAGCTCCAGAAGAATGTTTAAATGTGTTCTCAGGGAAGGGGAAACAGTTGGAGCTCTTCCTCGCATGGGACTCAGCCTGAGACACGTTCCCATAGACCATTTGTATTCCCCTAGCAAGCATCTGATTTCCCATGTGGAAATGCATGCCTGTATTTTCAAGAGAAACGACAGACTACCTCCCAAAACATGCCTCCTAACGTCATAGCTCTTAGTTTCTTCTTTACACAGTTGATCCTTGAGCAACACAGGTTGGAACATGCAGGTCCACTTATACGCGGATTTTCTCCTGCCTCTGGCACCCCTGAGACAGCAAGACCAGCCCCTCCTCTTCGAAGACCTTTATAATGATCCACTTCCGCTTAATGTATAGTGAATGTACTTTCTCTTCCTTATGATTTTCTTAATAATCTTTTCTCTCCTCTAGCTTACCTTATTGTCTACATAAAGTACATCCCACATAGAACATGCAAAATATGTGTTAATCAACTGTGTTGTCTGTAAGGCTTCTGCTCAACAGTAGGTTACCAGAAGTTGAGTTTTTGGGGAGTCAGAAGTTATATGGGGATTTTCGATTGCTCAGAGATTTGCCACCCCAACCCCTGTATTGTTTAAGGGTCAACTGTATATGTATTTTGGTGTGATGCAAAATATTCCAGAATTCTATTTATTATTCATTTTTGTTGTAGGTTTTAAAAGGAAAAAGATCAATTCTTTGCTATTTTCATTTCTGTATTTAGCTAAGTTTATGTCCAGTAGTGCAATTCTAGCCACATACTAAGACACTGCCTGCGTAGATGATTGCTGGTACCACTGAATGCCTCTCTTGTTCCACACGTCCAGTCACGGGGATGAAAAAAATCTACTCTTTGCTGAATTGATCAGCCTTGCCTGGCTGTGCACATGGTTTCATGTGAACACAGTCCCTAGGCTCTGCCTTCTGGTGAGCTTTTCCTTCTATGTTAAAACTAGGAACAGAGAATAGCCATGAAGATCTCTGTCTTCCATCCTATGCCCCACCCAAGGCAGGAAGGAGTGAAATAATTGCTAGTGTATTAGAAATAACTATTTCCTGTAAAATCGTAAGCACCGTAGCCATGTTAGAGTGTGTGAGTCCTGCATCCCTGGTGTTCATTGGTTAGTGGTGATTCCTGTGAATGTTCCCGCAAAGTTCCTGGTTTGACGATATAGCCCAGGGGGCAGAGGCAAAGGTCTGATCTGATACTCATGTTCAGTTTGTCACCTGATCTCTTTAGGGATTGGCTCCGTTGCATCAGAGCCTGCTAATTTGCACAGTGATCATTCTAGTATCCTCTTATTGGGATGTCAACAATGACTGTTGGTCAGTTGCTCTCCGTAGGTCTTATATGGGATGGACAGTGAGGTTTGACCATTCAATTCATTTGAAATGGGCAGTATTTCTGCCTTGAAATATGTAATATATTTGGTATTCCCGTGATAATTGTGGCGTAGTGCAGTACACTTGTGGTCAAAAGGCTGTGATTTTTAAGGAATTCAACCAAAGAGTAAAGGCCAGCTTATTCTCAGTCATTACAGCATTCGTTGTTGGAACATCGTGAAGTTCCATTGATCAGGTATCAATTAAAACCTTGTTTTTTATAATTCAACCGCATAATGTTTTGCACCGATGGTGGGACGCAAAGGCAAACATGTTACAAAACAGCAGGTGATTCACTGCGCTTGTATATTTATGAGTTGGCTATTATCCATTTTGGGAAGCAAACATGTTCATAATGATGCTTTCCTTTAAAATGTACTAAATAGGAGTGTGCCTTCTGTGTTTCTCTGTTTCACCCAAATCCTCAGCATTCTTAAAGATCCAGCTTTAGCCCCATCCACTCCAAAAAGCCTCTCTAAATTATCCTTACATCGATTAATTCATTCTTCCTCAAAATTATATTACTTTCTGATCCAGTATCACACCACCCAGCACTCACTGCATATTGTATTTCCCCCACAGGAAACACATGTGTTTAGTCTATCTCCCATGTTATGTTTTAAGTTAAAAAAAGACCATGTGCTGACTGAAAGAGTTTATGTCAAAACTGACAAGATGAGCCACTTCTTACATTTCTCTGAAACACAGCCATGCACACTCTACTATTTATTTCCTCTCGCATTCATGGGGGGCTGAGTTCCTAGTAGATGTTAATTCAATTCTTTGCATGTGATGACTCTGTCTCTTTTTACTTGGAAGAGGGAAGACAGTGTGATAGAACATAGGAAGAAGCTATTCAGAGGCTCAGAAGTCACTCTTGAATTTTCAATATTTGTGTTTCATCCCTTGGAATGTGCTGTCAATTCTCTCTTTGAGATGCTCTGTGAATCAACAAAGGGACCTGTCATTTCTGCATGGCCCCAGACTGGCACCTGTGAAATTTTATCCAGTCTTGCTACCTCCTACTTCCGACTGGTCTGGCACTGACCCGCAGGCATCTTGACTTCCCTCAGCGTGCGGAATACCGCATCCCTCCTCCGTGGTGCTCCGGAAATAACTAACAGTGTGAAGCAGAGACCAGGTCGACTGACTGGCTTTGCGGCGTTTAATCTCTGGTAGCACTAGCTTTAAGAGGTGATGCGTGCGTGTATATATAGTCACGTAGGCTAGCGCATGAAAGCAGACCGTGAACTTTGCTTCTAGCTGTGACAAAGGAACTGGCATTGGACATTCCCTCCTGGCATAAACAACTAGAACATGTTAAAATGTATGAGCTAAGTGTTTTAAGGGAATAAACAACAGGCAGCACAGAACTGTCATTCTTGCGACAAAGGAAACAGGAGGTGGGGCTCAGATTGTCCCACTCTCTGCTGGGGACCCTTTCCCGCTCACCTCCAGCAGAACTGTGGCCTCGCAGACCTGAGGAGGAGATTGCAGATCTGGCCCAGGAGCAGCTGGAATTGCTGGAGCAGAGCCTAGAGAGGAAGGTGGGCAGAGAGGTTTCTAGAAGTCCTGGTGAGGACTCACCGCAAGTTCGTGGCTGGAGGTTGCCGGTGTATCTGGCGTATCTGGCAGCAGTGATCACCGGCTGCAGGGCTGGGAAGGGGTGAAGGCGTGAGAGGTCACACACCCCGGGGGGTGCTGCAGCTCCGGCTCAGCCAGCATAGAGGGACCTCACTGGGCATCTCGGAGAAGCATTCAGCTGAAGCCTCAGGAAGCCCACACCTGAGAAGTAAAAGCTTATAACCTAGAATAATGGCCACGCCTTGGTCTATAAGTGGAATAAGTTCATGTCTAACAAAAAATCATCAAGGCTGATATGGCCAAAAAAACCCAATTAGCAACTTCCCTGCTGCCACAACAAAACTCAACGCACTTTTAAGTTAAAAACACATTATCTATAATCTCGAAAACATTTTGTCCATGGTATCCAGAATAATTTTTTTAAATTACTAGAGTTGAAAAGAAACATGAATACATGACCCATCATCAAAAAAATAAAAAAATAAAAAATAAGCAGTCAATAGAAACAAGCCCTGAGATAAAGATGACCTTTATGTTGAAATTGACAAGGACTTTAAAGCAGTTATTGTAAATATATCCAAGGAATTAAAGAAAAATGTGGTTATAGTGAGTGAACAGGGGAAATTTGCAATAGAGAAATTAAAACTATAAAAAATAAAATTCTACAACTGAAAGTATATAAATTAAAAATGTAGCTGGGCTTAATAATAATATTAGGTTAATAAACATGAAATGTCCAATTTCCTTAAGTACTAAGTTTGACAGTTGATATCCCTGACATTTCACTTTGACACTTCTTGTTTTATGTTTATTGTGAAGGTACATCCTCAGTCTTTCAAACACATGGTTTGGCTTGTGATTATCTTTCAAATTTTTTTTAGAGCAATTTTTGTGAAACCATGGATAAGTCAAAAATTTATGTTATTTTCAAATATGAGTTCCATTGTGGAAGCAATGCAGTGCAGACAGCTCAAAACATCAACAAAGTGTTTGGGAAGCATGTGGCTAGTGAACGCACAGTATATCAACGGTTTGAGAAGTTCTATTAGGGTGATTTTAATCCTGTAAATGAGTCATGTGGGTGACCTGAGACCAAGGTGGATACTGAAAGCTGTAGTGGAAATGAATCCATCTCGACCTACCTATGAATTAGCAGCAAAGTTTGACATTATTATTCCAACAACATTGGACCATTTGGAACAAATGGACAAGGTAAAGAAGCTGGATAGATGGGTTCTGCATGAATTAAACAAGCATCAGAAGAGAAATCGTTTCGAAGCTTGCATTTCTTTGCTGTCACGACATAAAGGCAAACCATTTCTATACCTTCAAAGTAGAAAGAACCCAGGTATCTTTCAACAAGACAATGGATAAATAATTGTGGTAATTCGTACAATGAGCTGTTGCTGAGTGTCTCAGTCAGTTTGGACGGCTATAGCAAAGTACCGGAGACTGGGTGGCTTAGGAACAAAAGAAATTTACTTCTGACAGCTCTGTAGGCTGGAAGTCCAAGATCAGGGTGCCACCGTGGCTGGGTTCTGGTGAGGGCCCCTTCCAGGTTGCGGGCTGCCTTCTTCTTGCTGTGTCCTCACATGGCAGAAGAAAGGAGATCTAGAGAACTCTCTGGGGTTCCTTTACAAGGGCACTAAAACCCACTCAATCCCATGCATGAGGCCCCACCCCCCTGACCTACTCACCTCCCAAAGGACCCGCCTCCAGATATCATCCCAGTGAAGGTTAGGATTTCAACATAGGAATTTTGACAGCACAGGAACACTCCGACTGTTGCAGTGAGCAAAAGAGAAGGCTGCACTTCTAAGATGCATCGCAGTAAGGATGAATCTTAGACATCAGTTTCATTCCCGGCATGAATGAAGCCAGAAAAAAAAATTATACGCTCTGTAATTCAGTGTGTGAGACGTCCAGAATAGTGAAAGAAATCAGGACAGTGGTTTCCTCTGGGAGGCTGGGGGTGGAACTGACTCGTAACGGGAAATCACATTTGGGGGGTGATGAAAATGTCTTACGTTCTTTATTGGAGCGTGTACATTTGAGTGTGTGCACCCAAATTATGGTATACGTTTGTCAAAAGTCCCTTGAATTACACACTGAATTGTGCATTTCACTGCATCTCAATTTTACCTCAATGGAAAAAAGGGGGCATGCCTCGGCACGTGCTTTCATTCTCTAAGCCTATTAATTATAAAAGTGGGTTACCCAGATCCTGGGACAGCTGTAAATGGGGCTGTTCACGTTCTGAGATAGGGACCTGGGGACCCAGGGGTGCTGGAAACTCGCAGTGGAGCTGAGGGTGCTCACGATCTGCTTTGCTGTTACCGTCTCAGATGATGACGTGAGTGATTGGTGTTCATCAGGAAAACCACGAACATTAAGGGTGAACAGCTCAGTGAGAAATGCAGCTTGCTCTCTTTGAACACGCCAGCAAGAGGCCGTTTGCTCATTCTGTGCATCAAAGACAAGCATCCTATTCACTTTTAGAAATCACATCTAACCTTCTTTAGGAAAAGAGCTTTAATTTGATAGAGAATGAAAAATATCAATTAACCTATTAATTAACCTAGAGAAACTATTAGCCTGGAAGATAATCAAATTGCTTTTTAAAAGATTACCCGACAACAGAGAAACTGCACAAATAATTACTTCTGCAAACATCCGGTGTTCTACCTTTCTCTCTACAATACTTGAGAGAATTTAAATATCAAAGAATCCTGACTCTTTCGTGAGTGTTTTCTTCAGCTTTATAAAACTCATGCTTCAGGGTTTCAAGGATTTTGTTTTGTGTTTGTCTTGCAGTGGGGAGGAGGGGAGCTTTGCTGATTCCAGGTATTAGTCTACTGCTCACAGGCTTTTTGTGGGCCGTAACAGTTCTTTGAGAATGTGCCAAGTGCCACGGAGCCTGGCCACAGATGTGTTCACTGTGGCTATCCACATATATGCACAATTTTGCATGTGATTTCAGAAGGTTTGCAGAGCTCTAGAATTTTGTCTCAAACCCTCTAGAGCAGTGGTCCCCAACCTTTTTGGCATTAGGGACTGGTTTCATGGAAGACTATTTTTCCACAAACAGTGGGGCGGGGATGGTTTCAGGATGATTCAAGCGAATTACATTTATTGTGCAGTCAGACCTCTCTGCTAATGATAATCTGTATTTGCGGCCTCTCCCCAGTGCTAGCATCACCGCCTCAGCTCCACCCCAGATCATCAGGCATTAGGTTCTCATAAAGAGTGTGCAACCCGGATCCCTCACATGCACAGTCTGCAGTAGGGGTCATGCTCTTATGAGAATCTAATGCTCCCACTGATGGGACAGGAGGTGGAGCTCAGGGGTGATACCAGCGATGGGGAGCGGCTGTAAATACAGACAAAGCTTCACTTGTTCACCAACCACTCACCTCCTGCTGTGCTACCCTGTTCTTAACGGGCCAGGGACGGATACCTGTCTGCAGCCCAGGCTTGGGGACCTCAGCTCTAGACAATACAGTCTGAATTATAACAGAAGCCCTAGGTCTTCATTTTTTTTTCTGTGCAATATCCTCTAATGGAAGTGCAGACTGGCCTTCCCGCGCTGATACCTGGCGTGGGGGTGTGCGAGCTCAGCGGGCAGCGGTGTGTGGTTGCCCAGAGAGTGTGTCTCAGAAGCGTTTGGCAGAGGTGCTGTTGGCTTCATTTTCTGCCTGTGAATTCAAGTGGGAGACAAATGGATGTCCTTCCTTTTTCTGATCCCGTGTGGGAACTATAGAAAAACGAGTCTTTCTACCTAGTTAGAAAGAAATGCTTTCCCAAAGATGAATTCAGACAGCTTTATTGAATGGGAAAAATGTCTGGTCTGTCTCTATATGCAGTCTTCCCTGGTGGCTTAGACCTGGCAAAGAGAAAAATCAGTCTCTTGACTGAAAGAAATCTGTGTCAAGAGGAAGGAAGGGGGAGAAGTTAAAAGAGAAAAAAGGCAAGAGGTGGGACAGAACGCACAGCGCTGGGGCAGGGGCGGGCGGCGGGGGACTTACTGCCGGGTGGCACAGCAGTTAGTCCACGGTTCTGAAATTCCACAGCGTGGGTGTGTGCGGAACTGCATCTGGGGTCCCGAGACGCAGTGTGGGTGGAACCGAGATTCACGAGGGGCTGCCCTGGTGCCAAGGACCAGCCTCGCCAACTGGGTGGATTCGCAGAAATTACAGTACCCCTCCAAGCCTCAGTTTCTCCTTTTTTAGATGGGAATAATTACACAAAGTGTTTTGCAGAGCAAGTGAGAACATATTTATGAGAGTCTGCTTACTGCAGGAATCTGTCATTTGTTAGTTTCTCTTCCCGTAACAGTAATGTTGAACTAGAGACAGCCTTACATCGTGGGGGGAGAAGGTCCCTGGAGATGGGAGCAAGGATCTGCCCATATTAGCACGTGGCTATTCCGTTAGAGCTGCTTATCCCACAAGAAAAGCTACAGACGGTGTGGAAGATGATGAGCTCTGCAGAATGAGGTGCTCTGAGAATGACGGAAAAACGGGCGTGTGAGAAACTAGCAAAGGCTTGAGGCCCTTAAGGAACCGACCACCTTTCAGGCAGGATCAACAGGAAGGCTATGCAGGTCTCCCAGGGAGACAAGATGGGATAGTGTGGTTCAAATAAGAAGAACAGGAATGCCATGTGAAATAAAACATGTGTAAGCTGAGGTGTGTAACATACAGCCTCGCATTGGCCTGTTGGGGTAGAGGGACTTATTCTCGGGTAAAAATGAAGATGCCCAGTTAATGCATTTCACGGGTAGTTGTCTGCAGCAGGGTGAGCACGTTTGTCTACTTCAGTTAAATTAAAAATCAAGGCCCCAGAATGTCGTGTGTGTGTGTGCGTTGGAAATGAAGATGATTCCTTCTGCTCAGTGGTGAGCCAAGGCTGGGACAGATACCAGGGCAGCCACCTCCCCAGGCCGGGAGGGCATCTGACCACTCACATTGTTGGGAATTGCCAGGCTGTGGTGTTAACACAAACCAGACTGACCCTTGGTCAGGTCTGTGACTGTTTCGAATTCTCTGCAGACCATGCCCCCCTAACCCTCTCCACTGCCCCCATCAATAGCATGTGATCATGTCATAGAAACGATTCCCGATCAGTTGTGGCTGTGTCATCAGAACAGGAGATTTATCAGGATTTATGAATTATGACAGATTAAAAACAGTAAGATTTACATGGAAGACTTAGACTTATGCTTGGAGCATGTCCAAACTAGTTGGAAAGGTAGGACTAACCTGTCTAGAGTGAAAGTGGATGGTCCCTGCCAATTTCACTGCCCCATGAGCAGAACCGACTAAAACTACTGTCAAAGCAGGTCTTGAGATCCGTCTGCCCCGGACAGAACTGTAAGAGTCTTCACTCCTGGGAAGAGGCTACTTGATAGCTCTTTTAAACATTTTCCCTTTTGTTTAAGAGGATTTTAATCTGCCAGAATTAAACTAAAGTTAAATAAAAACTTAAAAAGAGCTCTGGCAAGAAGACAGATTGGAAGATAACGCAGGGAAGGTGGGGAAACCTGGGGTGCAGTGCTGTCTGGAGTATCAGTAAAATAACCTTGAACACTGCGCTGTGAACCCGTGTCTGTGGAATGAATTTCAAGGCAGAAGGGAGTGAATGCCAGAGAGCTACCAGCATCATTTTCTGAGTAGCCGTTCTCTGCCAAGCAAAAAGGCAATGGTCTCGTTTTTCTTTGCAGTGAGGGTGAGGCAGCACGTTGGGCCCCCTGGGGAGGGGCTGTGGTGTGAATGAGCCCCCACACCGTTGCTCTGAGACAGCACTGAGTGGGCCGGAATACGCCGGAGCGAATGCAGCAGTGCAGGGCGCCCCAGGGCGCCCCAGGGCTGTCCTTCCCGGGCCCGGCAGCGGGAAGGTACCTACAATTAACACTGCGGCGCTCCAGCCTCGCGCTCACCTGTGCACTCGTGTTTCTCTAAATCTTGCTTGTGCATGCTGTGTGAAAGCCAGAAATGGTTTGACTAGAAATGACCGCAGGTATCACAAATTTTTTTTTTCATTTCAGGGTATTAAGAGGGTACAAACATTTTAGTTACATTTTATGTCTTTGCCTCACCCAAGCATTGATTAGAGGCATGCTCTTCCCCTCTACAACGTTCACTATGTCCTTTAGTTGTGAGTTAACCCCCACCCCCACCCCACTAATCCCTGGAGAATATTACTGCTGTGTGAGCACCGTAGTGTTGATAAGTCAGTGCCAATTTGATGGTGAGTACAAGTGGAGCCCATTCTTCCGATCTTGTGATACCTCACTTTGGATAATCGGCTCAAGTTCAATCCAGGAAAATATAAGAGGTGCTAGATCATTGTCATTTCTTATGATTGAGTGATTTTTTAAAAATATTTACAATTTTATGGTAACACACACACATATATAAAATTAAACTTCCCTGCTACCAGTGGTCCCCAACCTTTTTGGCACCAGGGACCAGTTTCATGGGAGACAATATTTTCACAGACTGGGGTGGGGGTGGGGTGTCGTGGGGGTGGGTGGGGTGCAGAGCTCAGGCGGTGATGTGCGGCCCATTTCCTAACAGGCCACAGATCGGTAATGGGCCACAGCCTGGGGTTTGGGGACTGCAGCTAAAAACCATAGTGATAAAAATGATGATGATGAAGATGATGATAATGATGATACCCTCTCTAGAAAAAGGAACAACATTCCAGGTGTTTTCATCTACAATCACATTTGTTCAGTACAGCAGCACTTCACAGCAGCTGGTGTTATCCCCTTTCCATAGACGAAGAAATCAGGCTGAGAGAGGTTAAGGAAATTGCCCAGGATGAGGGAGCTTCTGCCTCTAGCGATGCCGACTCCATTCTCGGGTCTCAAGGCCATAGCTTTGCCTGGACTTCTGCTGAAGTTGAAGATTTCTTTTAAATTGTTGTTTGCTCTTTGTTATTTCAAAGCCAAACCTGAAGAATCTCGTTGTAACTGTATGTATTCTAGGTGTAATTAGAAGTAGGTTTATTTTGTTTATTAATATAAATTTCATTTGTAATTTAAAATCTATAAGGTGATGTCAAGTGTCACAGCCCGTCATGAAATTTGGTGGAAAAAACCGTGGCTGCACTGAGCTGCTAAGAAAAATCAAAGAGGGGAAGTGCAAGATCTGCATGTGGAAATGTACGATCTTAATTGAGTAATCTGCTTCCCGGGCGTGAGGGGTGGGTAGATAGACAGTCAAGGTCATGCGCGATTCCACCACGGAGGGCACGGGGCTTGACTTGCCGTGTCTTAGTACCGAGGGCATGACCAGGAGACTTAAGGGCAGGAAGGGGTAGGGGGTACAGTAGTCACATTTTCCCTGGCTTAGTATTAAAACAAAAATATAACTTCCATGAGAGAAAGAACATACCTGGCATGTTTTAATGAGGATGAGAGATAGAGAGCGTCCAAGATGAGGTTCCACAGAAAGAGTCAAAGGTAGGAGAATGAGGATGTTGGAAGCTAACAAGAGAGGAATAAGTGTAGGAGGAATATATTCTTAAGGAAAAGGAAACAGGTAATTGCAAATCCACAATAAGGGACAGTGATTAAGAGAACTATATGGACAAAAAGATTAAAGAAGCATGAACGTTCTGGATGACAGCAGCAAGTGAGTAATGACGGATCCTAGCAGTTGGCTCGGGGCCACTGGTCGGCCCAGATGTTGGAAGACTCCAGGGGCAGCAGGTGACGGAGGAGCGGGCGAGAGCTGAAGGTCATATTCTGGAAACGGAATCCACCTTCCTAGGGCCAGTGTGGAATGTTAGAAGGTTTTGTGTTATGCCAGAGCAGACAGGGAGACAATCAGAGCTATCTGGAGGTTGACAAGGCAGCAGGCTGAGATGAATTATACCCCAGAAGCGTGGCGAGGAAGAGCAGGGAAACGTGGCATCCGGAGTGTCTGAGCTGCTCCTCAGCACCGGTGGAGGGAGGCGGCTCTTGCGGGCGCTGCAGGCAGGCCAAGCACACCTGGACGCCCAGCGAGCAGGTGTTTCCAGCAGGCCGTGGGAGGGCCATCTCACTGCTCACCCCTCTGCCCTCTGTGAAGAGCAGGGTGCCCTTCTCCCTGTGCTTCGATTGTCCTCAGCCTTCCCCACCAGTCCATGGCCAGCCAGTCCCGTCACGGAACAGAAACTAGATGTTTCCAGAATCTTTATGCCACAGCACTTGAATATTTTTTGGTTTCACAATGGTTTTACACGTAAAAGACAATATTACATAATAAACTTTTAAAATAACATGAAATAACGATGGTCAGATTACTGAGAAGACCTGGTTTCTGTGTGTAGTAGATGCTCTCCGTATCATTTGTCTGCACTCCTAACTTCTCCACGCTCGTTTCCCCACCTGTTCGATAGGAAGAGTAATAGCTGCTGTCTTTGCCAGTTTTCCTGAGGACCACATGAGATAAATACAGAAAAACAAACTATGAAAAGCATGAAATGCTTTATGACCTGCGGTGTTATGTTTGTGAGAACCAAGCCAAACTGGAATCGTGTCTAAAATCTAAGAATTGATAAAGGGAAGATATGCTCTGCTGTAGACTAACATGGCGTGATTAAAGTCTGACTATAAGAAGAGAAATCCTGATGAATTATGAGACCCAATTTATGGAATAAATTATTGAACTGGTTTTTCAAAAAGTCCAATAGCGGCTATAATTTATCTTGATTAGTAGGAAGGTTTCATAAACTAGAGCATGCAAAGCATTGATCTGTTGAGTTAGCACATGGTGCAGTAGCGCCCTGCGAATGCCAGACACCCCTCGCTCCGCGGAGGGCAGCGCAGCGGCCTCTGTCGTCCATCACAGCCGTGGAGCAAGTGAGAGCTGGACGCTATGGCGGAAAACCATCAATCTGTGAGACTGGTGCATAGAATTGAAGCATACCATTCGAAAACACATTTCTTCCAAAGATCTTTAAAGAAATTTGAACCAGAACTCACCGACATAGCTATAGCCTCCAAATTATACAGCCAATTGTTACAGAATTCGGGTTCATTTCCCAGTGTCTTTGCTTTCCTTTGCTCTTATATATACATTTTGTTTTTAATCTGCTCAGGCCAGAACCAAATAACAAAGAAAGAGACCGTGATGCTCTTGCAGTGTGGGAAGCCACATTTTAGCATCACTATGGGAAGACGAGAAACTTGGAATCTGGATTCTCAGTAGGTTGTTCTTGATTAACACTTGCTCACCCCAAATCAGTCCTTCAATGTAGCAAGCTTCGTGCATTTAGATGTCAGCCCCAGGTTCCGGTGAGACGCTGGAAGTGTTCGAGCCTGGACTTGCCACTGTGGTTCCTGCTTAGCCTCACTTAAGGGAGGTCAAGTGTCTCCAGAAGATGCTAGTGTTTAGAATGAGAGCAGGAAACAGTCCTTGGTTCTTGAGCAGAACATCCCTGAGGCTGTTCTCGCCTGCGGTAAGGAATCTTTATCCACCCTCCCGCATCTTCTCATCAGCTCTGGGGATCGCACACCTCTAGTGACAGGGACCCACTCTGTCCTCTGAAGGCAAATCTCCCATTGAGAATATGCAAATTCAACTCCCTCAAGGCCCAACACAAATGAGCAGGCCATCAAATAAGATGCAAGGCAATGATTTCAACTATCTGAATAGGAAAGTCACGTGCAGACAAATATCTTATAAATGTAACGGAGTAAATGGCAAAACCACAGTGACCTTGCTCAGCTGCTATAGGTTAGAAGAGCTCCTTGACATCAGCCTAATCCGTTTGTTTATTTTAATCTTGGCATTTCCTCTCCTTTGTTCCCAAGATCTGGTATCAAAGGGCAACCACTTGACATCATTTCTAGTTGTCATTTCCTAATGCAGTAGTTTTAAAGGCCGAGAAGCCAAAGAATCACGAAATTACATTTATTATACGGTGACAAATGGAACTTGGAACAAGGGTGAGTTGGAAGGGGTTAGAAGGAGGGAATAAACTGCCGTTAGGACCTGGCCCACTTTTTGCACTTGTCCGCGTGACTATTCGGCTTCTAAGAAACTAGACCATGTTTTAGTGAAAGGCAATCAGACGATCACTTAGATGTCACGTTGCTTTAATACATACCTCATTTTATCCTCATGACAATGCGGTTTCCGTTTTTATCATACCTGTTTGAGAGATGAAAAAATGAAGACTCACCAAGGTTCATGCCACCTACCAAAACTCACAAACCAATGCATCGTGGAACTGGAACAGGCATCAAGATCAGTGGAAAGAGAGCAGACCCGGGGTAGATATTGTTAGAGGAACGTGTGTGTTTTACGTGTTAGTTCTGGGTTGGTTGTTATTTGTTTGTTCCTTTGTTTTATCATGTTTCACAAGAAATAGCAAAAAGCAACATAGTATACAGGACAATGCCAGTGAATAGAATAATATTCAAGCATATTTTTAAAAATTAATAAATAAAAAGTGTCTGAGGGTGCTGGTTCCATCAAGGTACCTAGAACAAGGCACGTAGTTAAGAAATGCACAGATATTTCTGTTGTAACAAAATATGTTCATTCCTAAAAAAAATCATGATATTATACAAATTCATGTAATAAAAAACACAGCAATTATGAGGAAAAGCGGTAGGGACAAAACATTTAAATACTTTGTCAGTGACAAATAGAAGATGGGAAAATGATAGCATAGTTTCACATGTGTTAAATGTTAAGAAATAAATAAGGTGGGGCGTGGTGGCTCACGCCTGTAATCCTAGCACTCCGAGAGACAGAGGCGGGAGGATCCCTTGAGCTCAGCAATTCGGTACCAGCCTGAGCAAGAGCGAGACCCCGTCTCTACTAAAAATGGAAAAATTAATCATGATATCCCTCAGCTACGAAGGAGGCTGAGGCAGGAGGATCCCTTGAGCCCAGGAATCTGAGATTGCAGTGAGCTACAATGATGCCACTGCACTCTACCCGGGTGACACAGTGAGACTCTGTCTCAAATACATACATACATACATACATGGATATATACTACAATATATACGGCACTTTACCTTGAAGAAGACCTGGAGTTCACTTGGGGAAATGAGCGCTGAGAAGGTCGTAGCTTGTGAGTGACTGAAGAGATGGAAGGCGGGTGTCTGAAATCAGAGCAGTTGCAACACCGTGTGGACGTGTGTGGCCCCTCCCACGGGTGAGCCCAGGCCGCTGGCGGGTTGAGGGCATGCATGCCTGTGCTTTGTGAATTCCCACAGCCTCAATTCCTCTGCTGCATGCAGTTTTTCTGCATTCACTTAGTGTTTCTCTCAGACGAAATCTCACATAAACAAGCAGGAAATCAACATGATGCTCAAATTGTTCTCCAATCTGTCCATTATGTTGAAACAAAGTCACGTCCTCAAAGCAAGCATTTTAACAGACCTGACTGCACTAAGTCCTCCCTCCGAGGAGGCTATAGTCTTGTTCAGAATAAAATATGGACAAACAGGAAATACTGAATTACTGAAGTACCAGACTGGATACGCAGGTGTCTTGGAAAGGGAGGGGTGGTGGGCAGTGAACGAAGTTTTCTTGTAGGAGGCAATTCTGGAAGAAGAGATCTAAGCAAAGCCAGGGAAGAGGAGAGAAATGTGCTGGGGGTGGAGGGACCCCTGCTCAGGGAGAGACGAGAACTAGGTGTGAGCAGAAGCGAGAGCGACCCTCATAAACACTGCGGAGCGTCGGGGCAGAGGAGGTGTTCTTAACAGTGTGGGCATGAGCCCAGCGTGGACCGAGGGGATGACTGTGTGCAGAATTCCAGCTGTCACTCCGTGTCGTACAGTCCGTCCTGCTCATTTCTCATGACCGAGTTCCTGCTGTGTGCCAGACACGGATCACAGCTGGGGACAAAGCTGTGGGCACCAAAAGCCAAGTGTCTGCCCTGAGGAGACAGCAGCCCCAGGGCGAGGGAGCAGACACCGAACAGTCCCAGGAGAACCAGGGGGTTGGGAGTCCGTGAGACAGAACAAGGCCAGAGGGAGGACGGGCTGTGGGGCGATTCCAGAGAGGGCAGCCTGGCAAGGAATCAACTGCCGAATCCCCAGGTGGCCAGTGAGGGCTGGAAGCAGGTCTGGGAAAGTTGGTCCCAGGCAGAGGAGACAACACAGGGAAAGATCCCGGGGTGTCTAGAGGCAGCCTGTGGGTGCAGTGGCTGGGTGGGAGACCGCTGGAGTTGGGGATGGATGAACAAGGGCTGGAGTGCGCGGGGAGGGGTTGGGGTTTTACTCAAGTACTGTGGGAAGCCACGGATCATTCTGAGCAGCACTGTGTCGCGATCTGCTTCACCCTTCCTAGAAGATCATCTTGCTTATATGTGAAGAGTCGCCTCGGGGGTAAAAGTGAAATCACAAAGATGCGGTGTCGGGGGATGATGGTGGTGGTGGGTGCAGGGTGGTCAAAGGGAAGGAGGGGGAGGTGGAGGAGGGTGCGAAGGCAAGCGGAGGGGAAGGAGAAAGAGAGAGGGAGGGAGGGAAGAATCCAGGAATCGCTTACCAGTGAAGGCAAACATAGCCAGAAATTATAGCGTTATTAACTCCACAGTACTTCAATAAAATCACCATTTCCAACTTGGGGAAGAATCGACAAACACGAGGAAAACCATCACGATGCCGATAACCAACAGAAGGCCGAGAACGAGAACCTGCCCCTCTCTCTTTCCGGCAGTCGTTGCCTGTCGTAGGCAAAGGTGGACTGGAAGAAAGAACGAAGGGAAAAGGTTCTGCAGAAGCTGCCACGTGACCCAGGGTTACTCCACCAAAAGGAACTGAGAAGGTTGGGTCAGGAATAAATCGAGATGTTTTTTCTCTTACCAGGACAAACTCCTCACCTTTAAGAGCAAGCTCAGGAAGCTGATTAGAGCAGGTTAGAGTCTGTTTACAAAGGAGCAATTTTTAATTCCATGGCTGTTTAGAGGAAAAATCTGAGTAACCATTGCCTCAGTGACAGAAACCAGATCCTCCTCCCATGAGCTTGCAGCTTTAGAGTATGGGATGGAAGAAAACAGACACTGGGATGTGAGATCCCACACCGTTTGACTGATAGGTGTCCACGATAAGTGGGTGCTTCGTTAATTCCCGTCTACACATCTACTTCTATACCTCCTCCCACGGCACCTCTCTTGTGCCAACCTTGGACCAAGCAATCAAGGCTGTCCAACGAGTCCTCTGCTATGTTCCTTCATGGAGGCCTGTGGGAAGTGGTATGAAGCTGGTACACTGTAAATATAAAGAAAATAGCTTAGGTGGCCAACTGGAGTCCCCCAAAGCCCTGCTCTTTGACACAATGAAAGCTCATTGAGGTTGTTGCCCTGCAGTGGCCTTTGCAAGGAGTGTGAGAGGTACATCTACTTACGTGTATTTGCATCAACTTCGGTATCCCTGATTCTCATTGTGTGTAATGCATTTACTCATGAAGGACCCTAGAATATGCAAACAAAAACATAACGTACATAAAATTCATAACAAAGTTTCCAAACTATGAAATGTTTGATGGTAGGACAGAGAAGCATGCTCCACGTCAACACGTGGTGTTCCTTGGTGTCACATGATTGAGAACGTTGGCTTCAGTCACAAAGGTTTGGGTACAATCCTTGTTCAACCTGTAATTGGCTGTTACTGTGGGGAAATTATCCATCTCCTAAGCTCATTTACACTTGAGAATGGGAAATAATAAAATCTGTCTGGTAGGGTTATTGTAAAGTTGAAAATTAGATTATCAAAAACTTAGTATAGTGCTTGGTATGGAGTGAAGAGGGCCCATATTGCTAGCTGTGATGATGATGATGGTGGTGATGCCGATGGTGTTGATGATGGTCCTGATGATGATGGTGATGATTATGGTATTGATGATGACAGTGATGATGGTGATGGTGTTGATAATGATGATAATGATGATGGTGATGGTGATGATGACAGTGATAGTGATGGGGAAGATGATGATTGTGACGATGATGGTGATGATGGTGATGATGATGGTGATAATGACAGTGATAGTGATGGGGAAGGTGATGATTGTGATGATGATGGTGATGATGGTGCTGATGATGATGGTGATGATGGTGATGGGGAAGGTGATGATAGTGATGGTGTTGGTAATGGTGGTGATGATGGTGATGATGGTGCTGATGATGAAGGTGATGATTGTGATGATGATAATGTTTAACTGAACAAAGTCTCTCTGAAATGGAACGTGATGCTGCCTTCTTAGATCTCCAGGCCAAAGGAAGGCTGTGTAGCGCACATTCCTGCTGCAGCCTGTGCCTTTCAAGTCCTTGGCATGCCTTCTAATAAGAAAGGGAAGTTAGTTGAATGTATTTTACAGAAATGCACCATTTAATCTTCCCTCACGTAATGCAAGGTGAGGAAATACAAATGTAGGCAATTGCATTATGACTTTAGTGACTTTGTTCAATCATAATATTCAGCATTACTGTACCATCAATTGTATTAGCAAATATCAAAAACCCTTAAATGATGATGTAGCAAGTATCAGAAAACCCGTAAGTGATAATATAACCAACTTATAGAAAATAAGTTTAAATTACTGTTTTGCTAAGTGAATTTTCTTGGATCACAAGAGGGATAGAAAAGAAAAAAAATATTTAATTCTACTGTAGTGGATTAAACAGGTTTTGTTGTATTTCTTTTTAAAAAATATGTACAAGTATTATCTCAAACCCCAGACTTTTCCACCCTGGCTTTTCATTAGTATTTTGCTTGTTTGGCCCTAATTTTGGTCCTGTTTTTAACTGACAAGAGATCAGATGAGATGAAGAGAAAGGCAATGACCTAAAAGTGCAACACATGCACTGCGCCGTCTAGAAATGACTTGGGTGGCCACGTGTGGGGTAATCACGTGAAACTGCCAAGCCACGAGGCGGAGTAACAGATGGTGCCCCAGCTCCGGAGCATGCTCCTGGGCGCTGGTCTGGGGTGAGGCTTCAGGAGAGGTGATGCCGTCATCCTTGTGAGTATCTGTGGGTGATACACTGAGCCCTCCAGGCCCACCCAGTGCACACTGGTTGAATAAATGAATGAACCTATAAAAGAATGAATGAAACAATCTATGGATGGGGAAAGTGAAGATCTGAGAATTAAGTAGTGTTTGAAACCACGCGATCAGCAACTGGAAAGGCTAGAATTCCAATCCAAACTGGCTGATTTGAAAGCTTGTGATTTTTGCCTGCACTAAACTCATTTCAATGGGCAGCTTTCAGAGTTCAGGGGCTAATCGAATAAAGCAAAGCCTATAATGGCCAGTGCGATGTCAGGTACACAGTAGGTGCTCAGGCAGTCTCAGTTCCCCTGGTCCTGGCTGTCTCTTGGGTCTATTACTTTGTAGAATTGTATTGTATCGTCCAAGTAGGTTTAGCCATGTAGGGCCCATGAGAACAAGCTCTGTGCTTAGATGTGCTCTGTGTGCGCTTGGCGATTAGTTTGCTGTCACCTGTCCTCGTGATCATGGACAAGTTCCTCAACTTCTCTGGGCTTTGATTTTCTTTTCTGTGAATGTATGAGTTTGGATAAGATTACCTTAGGATCTTATACTTTATAGATCAGTACTATTGCTCAAGTTTTTTTAAAAAAAAAAAATTTAGGAGTTGCCAAAAATAATGAAATTTTGCTCTTTGAGTGTTTTCTCCAAATCCCAGAGGTACAAGTTGGAAATCTGCATTGCAATCAAGGAAATGTAATGCATAAGAAAAACGGAAAATATATCTGCTTTTCTGTTATTCTTAGGTATTGGGTAAAAAACCAATACTATAAAAATGACTTTATTCATCCAGTATCAAACCCTAAGTAATGAAGAAAAACACAAAGGAAATATGTTTCCTATTAATAAATAGAAAGAATAGAAATCCCATGGCTAGGATTTGAGTGTTTTAAACTGTGGCTAACCACAAAGACCTCCGTTTCATCTTCTTTTCATGATTAGCTGTTCTCATTTTCTCTTCAAATGGAAGGGGGAAGAGTAAATGCAACATGTTGAAAGAGTAACGTGGTTTGGTCCTTATGTTGTTTGTTTTCTGCATTCACTGTGTTACATAATCATTAAGTATATTTAATCACGTCGTTATTGAGTTAAAAACCAAGCGTTGCCGTCCAGTTTTGCAGGCTGTGCTGTTATCGCTGATCTGATTATGCCAGGTCGCCACGCATGAACAGCATCTGATGTCAATTCAGAAAATCCGGTCATTACTGCTTATGAACTGATAATATAGGAAAATCCATTTGGAATGGATGTAAAGGGAAAAATCATTTTCCTGAAGAAAAGCAAAACAAAATCTATGTAGTATGTGGAGCAACAACTTAGAATCACAGAATCTAGAAGCTGGTAACAGCCTGAGGAACCATCTACTGTGGTTCTGCCAAGTACCCGAAGGTACAGTGACGTGTCTGGCGCCTCAGTCTCTCAGAGGATGCTCAGGTTTGGGGCTGAAATGTCTAATCGGTCAGGTCCAGAAGCACACGAGGTTTTTCCCCAAGAGAGCAAGAAGCTAAGTCCCAGTGTTAAGGGGCAAAGTTTGTACTAAGACACCAAAGGGGGGAGTCAGGTGGTAAACGGGTGCTTCCACATGCTGTTCCTGGCTGAAACAGGAGTGCAGAGGTCCGCGCTCTCTTGGTGTGGAGATTCTGCCCTGGCTCCGCGGCCCAGCCTTAGTCCAAGGCGCACAGTCCTGACAATGGGGACCTTCGGTGCCCCACCCATATGCTGTCTCCTTCTCCGCCTACAACACTGCCCGGGCCATGGGGGCCAACTCTGTTATTCAAAAGCTTTGTTTCCAAAAGACAGGAGGTTTATTAAATTAAGTGGAAAAGAGATACTACAATAATAAGCTTGATTAAAGACTGGGTTTGTGTGCAACATCACAAGCACTTTCCTTGGAGCTTTCCCGGGTCCCAGGATGTCTGTTTCTGTTCATCCCATTCAGAAGACTTTGTGTCTTCATTAATCAGAGAGAAGACAGCTCAAAATTTTAATCTCCAGAAATAGTCTATGTAAGTTGACTATTGTCAATTTATTTGTCTCTGCTGAGTTTAAGGATTCAACAACACCCTATCTGATATCAAATCAGACAGGTGCTGGGGCTGTCTCTTTCTGCAGAGGCAACTGGGAAGGGTCAAAAATGTGGGTTCTGCTGCTGGTCATGGACACAGACACACATTGTCACAAATGGGGAAAATATGTCGAAATTGGATGTGGCAGGTGTCGGGTTCTCGCATGGTTCTCTGTTACCCACGGCGCAGAACAGTGAGGAGAGCGGGAGCTGCCAACACAGAGGCCAGTAGCGACTGGGAAGGCGGAGGGGAAGTCCCTGCATGGACAGCAGACCTTGTCCTTTTTCAGACAGCACAACTCTCTCCATCTTATCTTTGGTGCTGGAGATAAATCCAACAGGCCTTTCTGTCTGCAAGGAGCGCACCTGCTCAGCGGGACCCCCAAGCCTCACGTGTCCCTGTGTGGCAGCCACTGAGAGAGAGAACCACCTTCCTTGGCAGTCGGGAGGGTCACAGAGGAAGCTGAGGTTGGACACAAGATAACAGGCTGCCACTCTCACAAAGGACACAAAATCTTGTCTCACACGTGGGATCTGAAAGTAAAATCAGCACATCATAAGGGAAAAGGATCAAAGGAAGGAGGCCGGTGTTATTCAGTGAGGCCTCGCAGTGTCTCCGGCTCCAGGGTTCCTGCCTCGGGGAGGGACTGACTTAGGGATGAGACGCCTGGGGGAGGTCTGTACCCAGAACCCTCAGGGGACGTGGGGGGACCACTGTAGCTGCCTCCTGGTTTCAAGTCAAGAATTCTCAAAACTCCCTCTTCACCTCCCATCCCCAAATAATCTGCATTTCTGTTCCTATCTCCCTGGGTAGACAAGTAGCCTCTTGGGAACAAGTACCCTGATTTATTCACTGTCAGATCCCCGGCTGCTAGCGTGGTGCCCGGAATGGAACTAACTTCTGCACGAGTGTTCTACATCTTCTGCTCAAACAGGCCTGCATGCTCCCTGGTCTCCGACAGGGCTCTCTCCTAATATTTACTTTTAATTAAATGGAGTATTCATCAAAGTGAAAAACATGCTTCACTTAATGCATTACCTCAAACTACAGAGAACGCACCTCTGTTACTTCTTATGGCCCTTTTGGGGCAGCTGTGAGTTTAGTTTCATATACTGTATTAGCATAATTGAAAAAGACATTAATCCGAAGGGAAGCGTTTTGTACACTGCCTGGGTAGAAATTATACGAAGGCGATATTATCGGTAGCGCACTTGCCACTTAAATTTCACCTACAGAGTCATTGCAAAGCCCTCAGGCAAATTGTCCTCTTCTCATTTGAAATTTGATTTTAGAAATTTGGGGATATTGAGAGAGTTTCACCGAAGTTCACTTTCAAAAGTCTCGTTGTAGGTGGGCAGTGTATGGGGACCCCATCAGCCAAAGGAATGTTGCAGGGAAACATAAATGAGTGTTTACAGTCCTTGGCGGGGGATGGGACCACGATGGAGCCAGAGACGGCTGCTGAGACAGTGGGGACGCGGCCGTACCAGGCTGGTCCGCGGCCAGCAGCCGTGACAGCACCGCGAGCTGGCGCGTGTTCTCACGCTGCCTCCAGCCCCCTTGCATCCCAGGCCATCCTCACCCGACATGCAGTTCCGAAATCCCCCCTGCCCCCGGGCTGGGGAGGTTCTGTTGCAAGGAGCTCCCAGAAAACTGCCTTCCAAGAGGACTGTCCCCAAACCAAAATGACGGTGGGAGTCACACGTTCACAGGCAGACTCACCCATTCCATTTTGTTCCCACCAGAGTCTCTTTTACCCTTTCCCTCCCAAATGACTTCGGGTATATTTAAACTCATTTTCTAGAACGTAGAAGAATGTAACTGACGTGTGGATACGATACATCCTTGCTGCCGTTCAGCTCCCACGCTTCCTTCTGTCCCCGGGATCTTTTAAACTGCATGGATCTGAGTCCAATCAATTGGAACTTCCCAATAACGTGGAGCCCACCTGCTTGGTCTCGGCTTCCCTCCCACCTGCTGCGCCAAGCCCAACAATTCAGCTGGGGGAGAGGACAGAAGAGGAAGAGCTCCCGGTGAGAGGAAGAGCTTCAGATGGAGAACCAGGACCGGGGAGCACATCCCCCTGAAGACAGGCAATTAACGACAGAGTGCGGTGTGTGCCGTAGCTGCTTCCCAGCGAGCCACCCACTCTGTGCAACCAGACGCGCTCCTGTCGCCACTGGGATGCATCACTAGCCATACAGCTGTCGAGTGGCAATTACCCGTGTTTGGGGTAACGCACTCTTTACACTGACGCAAAATACACTCGTATGGGTGGATAATCATCTGTGTAACTACGCACCTCATTTGTAAGCTGAGAAAAACAGGAGAGAAAAGCAATTCACATTCCGTGGATTATTTGATTATGTCCAGTTATATCACCACACAATACATTTGAAACTATGGTTTCAAAATAAAGTGTACCCTTTAGTTGTTTCCTTATGCATGAAGAGATTGATAAAAAAGAAAGCATTGTTCCTTAGAATGCATTTTCTTGAGATGTAGCCAGGAAAGTACAGTAAGTTTGGTACAAGGAAAGAGATGTAGTTACAGCAGCACCAGCAATTAGGAGGGAAATCATGCTCCCGGGGAAACACTTCTGGGTGTCTCACTGTAAACGCTGTCAAAAAATGCAGAGGGTGAGGTCAGTCATTCATAAAAATAATCACTGCATCAAGTGCTTGTCACCGCGCCTTTTATAAAGCCAGGAAGCTGGATGACAGAGCGTCATGTTGAGGGTTGGCTGTACCACGTGGCAACAGGGAGCCCCGCACCGGAGCATTTGCTCTGTCACCGATATAGGCAAGTCCTGAGAAATGTACCTGTGGTTAGTAACTCAAATCCAGTGACCTTTTCCACTGTGGGGTTCTGCAGCCCTGTCTCTGTTCCTTCCCCTGTCTGGGCATTCCCATTGCAAAATGGCAGCCTTACTGCCAGGATCCTGAGTTCCCAATGGCGTTTTGTTTGGGATTCTCTGTTCCTCAATCGTACCACTATTCTCAAGCCATGGCCATACCATTGGAACTATTGCCAAGTGCCAGGACGACAGCCAGTTTCCCTACACCAGGATGTGTAGGGGCGATTTCAAATGGGAGCTGGTCTCTGCACATGGCAGCAGCTTCTGAGGGTTCCGGTCCATCCGCGCACCCTTGACTGTCTGCACGACCGTGGATGGCGAGTATGCTGCCAAGGGGAGTCCTTGACCTCTTGGCAAGCACAGTGTTACATCCTAAATTGCAGCATTTACTGAATTAGGATACTTCCATACTCTTCAGAAGATTTAATTCTTCCATATGTTAAATTCAGAAATGCAAATTTAGATTTTCTTTTTCTTGTTCTCAGGCACTAGTTACCAGAATCCGAAAATCTGCCTTTATTTTTAATGTACCTTCTTTGAAAAGCGTTTCAGTGCCTACTTGTACATTAGGTTCCAAGTCTGGTTCCGGGAAGTCATGAGTGTAATTTTAAACCTAATGAGTTCTGACATCACTGTTGTTCTTATATTTCACAACAAAATGTCAGGAATAATTTTTTGAAAATTAACACTGCAGCTTCTTAAACACATGCCCAGCCATCCATCTCCGACACTGCCGCGCTCCGTCATAACCGCAGGCCACGAGCTGCGTGTCAGGGACGGGATCCTACCACCGTTGGATGCGAGCATGCTCTGCCCATGCGCTTTCGGACCCTTGGCTGGCCCCTTGCCTACGTGCTGCAGCTGTGCTTCCATGCCCCGGCCAGCGCAAGTCTCTTCTCTGGAGGGTCCTTCCCGAGCTGCCAGGGCCCTTCCTCCTACCTGGCTGGGTGGTGGGAAATGCTGGAGAGTTTGCTCCCTTCAGGGAGACTTAGCTAATGGCGGTCAGGCGGGGGGGTGTATATTCCATATTCCACCCCTTTGTCCCTGAGGGCAGCTCCACTGGTGTCCTCTGCCGGGCTGGGGCAAGTTCCACCTGCGGGCTTCCTTCCCTCCCTGTGCCACCTCCCAGCGTGTTGCTCTTGGAACACGTCTCAGAAAATACTTGCCCGGGAATATGCATTTCAATCTACTTCTCGGCTACCCAAGGCTTTGGCCAAAATAGTGGGGAGAAGCTCAGCGGAATCACGGGCGAGTGCTGGCCTTTGGACATGAGGCCTCAGGGCCTCTTCTCGAAGGATATCTTTGTTCCAAACTGAATTTAATGATCTTGTTTCAAACTGAGAAAAGCAAAAGCAGATTATTTTGTGGGTTTTCAAAGTCATTTCAGACCAGATCTACACTGGCTCTTTATAATTCAGTGGAACTCACACAGGTATACGGAGACCCCTGGGACATTTGCTGCCGTGATTTCCACCGCAGATGTGCGCATAACTTATCAACTCCTCCTCGGGGCTCCGTGCTCTGTGAGATGTTGCGGGGAAGAGAGCACAAATTTAAAAAGCGAAGTATCGGATCCCTCATAACCAAAGGGAAGAGCGTGGCAAGCTTTAATGGCCAGCAAACCAGAAACGGAGAACTCGGAGGACACCCTCTCCTGTGCTTTTCGCACAGATAAACTTCCTGGTTTTTTTCCAGAAGTCACATGTCAGGACTGATTTGAAACATTCTGCCCACAGCCTCCTCCTTGGGAGTTGTTCCAACTTAACTACTTACTTACTTATTGGTAGTAAATGTTAAAATTTCCAAAAATGAGCAAGCCAATAAGGCTGCTCCCGTGTTCCTGGTGCATAATTCGGTCTGTGACGATGGTCACTCTCCACCCCTCGCTCCCCAGCCCCTCCCTCTGCAAGTGGGACAGCTGTGTATCCAGACGTGGTTTGGAAACAGGAATCAAGGCTCCTCCTGTGGGCCTTGTACGTGAGGTAGTAAGACCTCACTAGTGCCCGGAATATCTGTCTGACCTGGTGGTGGCCACTGTCTTTCAGTCACTTGGGATGTATAAGGTGGGTACCGCTAGGCTAAATGGATGATAATGACAGCGTTTTTGGTAAAGCGGTAAAATGCTTATTTATTGATGATGTGCTCACTTTGTCTTCACCTTGCGGATGTTACCTGAGGAATACGTACTAAAGCCCCGTGGGTCGTTAATCCCATTTGGGAACAAGACAACCTTGCCTGGAATTGCTGACTGATTTTTCCCAGGGTCACCAGGTAAAAGTGGCAGATCCAGAATTCAGAGTTGAGGCTCTCTGATGTTAATGTCCCAGGTATCTCTCAATAATAAAATGTGTTTCAGAGCCGTAGCGGGGATGGTGTGGATAAGGTTGAGGAAAGAAGAGAATTTCCCTTTTAATGGCCAGAATAATGTTGATTAGAAAATAGTATTGATGAAGTCAAGAATTAAAATTGAAAACGAGTATTATTCTGACTTCTGGGTAAACTGCTCTGAGGGAGGAGGAAGGCAGCACAGAGACAAGCCCTGGAGACACAGTTAATTCCAGCTGTTCACGGTAGTCACGCTCTGTCAGGTTGTCTCGGGCGATGAGTTAGCTAATGTGAGCCACTGTTCCTAGGGGAGATAGAGCGGTGGGTTCCTTCAAGCCTCTGGTCACAATATGGTCGTCAAGAGATTCGCACAGAACCCTTTTATATGCATGTTCCTATTTAAAGATGCCGCATTGACTGTGTGTTGTTGGTTCATGAACACTGGACTCCTGGCCAACAGCGCTGTCTCCCACGCCAGAACCAAGTGTCTCTGACACAAGCGCTTTCTCCGTAAGGCGCGGCACGGCAGCGCTTCAGCACGGCACTTAGGGGCCAAGCAAAAGCACAATAATGTGACAGATGTGGCCCCACATAAGCTACGAGCAGGACACCGTTTACAGTATGAGCTGGAGCAAGAAGGTGGAGTTCAACCTCTGCTGGAACATGCGCATCAGGAAACTAACTCTCAATTTTTTTCTACTCTGCGCATGTCTACAAATGGCCTCAAAAACAGGATGAGCATTGACTCTGGGGTTACAAACGAGTTTTAGCAAGTGGGTGAAACTGCAAACACAGACTCTGTGAATAGTGAGGGTCCGTGTTAGCACAGTGACCGTCTCACACACCCTGAGGATCCGTCCAAATTGTTAACAAGCAAACAAGACGGTCAGGCCAAAGGCAATGTCCACTCATACACAACCGAAGGAGTAATCAGCCCGGGAAGATCAATTTATTTCATTAAAAAGTAAAGTTAAGAAGACGGAGGAGAGGAAAGAGGTCCTCTCTATCGGTGTCCGGCAGTTCTGAATCGCCCTGGCATAGTTTGTTGGCTCTCTCGCTTTCCCAGCGCAAGCGTGTGATGCGTGCCAGTGTGGGCCACGCCAGGACGCTCACTCACCAGGTCCCAGCGCGTGAGCTGAGCTGGGCTGGGCTGTGAGCGGAGTGCGCTATTCCTCCATCTCCCAGGCGAGGAAGGACACCAATATTCACACCAGGTAGTGATGGATGTGGCTCAGCCACTCAGAATAAAAGGCCAGACCCTCCATATAACTGAGTTAAATGATGACTTTGTTGTATTAAAGGGGAGATATGTAGATGGTCCTATGTACACACATATATACGTATGTATGTATATGCATATATATGAACATATGTACATCCTGGAGAGACACATACATATATGTGTGTGTACATATATATATAAACATATGTACATCTTGGAGCTATGCAGATGGTCCGTTCTGTAGATGTGGGAGGGAGAAACAGTGGGCATTTTCGAGTAGCAACTTGAAACCCTCAGATAAATTGAGAGGAGCCCCGTTCCGTCCTGCATGAAGCACAAGCTCTGAAATATCAGGGCCATTTACCAACTTGCTGACTAAGTAAAAAAAAATCTCACTCAGAACGCTTTGACTGAGAAACAGTTTTCACACTCCAAAAACTCCTAAGTGACTTTCCTTTGCTGTCGGACCAAATGCCCTCTTAGAAGAATTTCCTTATCGCTGTGTTTTCATAAGCAGCTTGCAGAAAACTCAGGCAGGAACGATGGGACCACAGCTGCTGCTGCAACACCGCACCTTTCCCGATGTCAGCGTATGGCCACGTGTGTCATATTAGTCATGGACATGGCACGCGTATCTGATAAAAACATTTGCTGTGGGTGGTGTGACTTTTCAGCATTCTAGAACTTACTCCTCTGAATATGTTCCCACCTTCAGAGGGGTTGCCTGTGAAGTATTCTAGTGGTGCTGCTGTTGCTCTAAACACATTTGTGCACATTCACCAGATTTTTAATCCATTTAATGACATTGAATCACAGTCTTTTAAGGAAAGACACGTGTATAGAATGTGCCTGTTGGGGGACTGCATGTGTGTTTGGTGTGTGTGTGTTTGTGTATGGGCATGTGTGAGTATGTGTGTGTATGTATGTGAGTGTATGGGGGGTGCTATGAAGAAGAATCATTTGGGGAAAAGTATGGTGAATGCCACGGCTGATCAATCTAGGTAGTTTGGTGTAGTGTTAAGAGAATGAGGTGTGTGATTATAAAATTTTGTGATGGATATTTTTTGTAATCCAAAGACTGGCTGGTCAGCATGTTCTCTGGTTGCCCTCAATGGCGGTGCCGCGGGGATAAGAACATGCTTTCTGAGGCCACGGCTCAGAAGTGCATTGCTTGTTGGGACATACCCCTATGGGTATAGTAGTCGTGCCTGTGGGTTTTTCTAAAAATCCTCATGTTCATGTGAACCTTTCTTGCCGTGGTACTGGTGACAATCGTGCTAAGATTGCAGAGTCTCATTCGTTTGGATTCTGAATCCAAGGTGAACTCTTAGACAAAGACATTCATGCATCCACCAAAACTGCAGAAGGTACAGAGTGGAAACGTTGCTTAATCACTTCAGGGGCTGAGCACACTGCCTATTTAAAAAGTTAGTTGGCAATTCCCCTGATTTGCTCTAATTCTCAGGCTGTTTTGTCCTTGCTGGATTTAGCTTTAAATAAAGAATGCACATACAGTAACTGCAGAGGGGCCGATCCTTCCCAGAAACAATCCCAGAACCTCTGGGGTAGGCTGTGTGTTTGCCCATTGAGATAACAAGCACATTATGCCATTATTTTGAATTATGATGTTCATATCCTGTCCGGAGCATGGTATATACCTAAATAACTGTTAAGAATAAGCAGCAGGACATTTTGAAAGAAAGTTATGTTTAACACAGATAAAAGTTAGATGGTTGTTTACCCTCCATAACTTCATTCGGATGGGCCAACAGCAGGAGAAATCACCGAGATCCAAGAAGGTATAACTGTCCTGTCATTACTGTAAGCAGCATACTTAACATTTTCACTATTATTTTAATTTTTTTTTTTTCTTAAAAAGGTCCCTATCCCAAAGCTCTTAAGTGTTAGACTAAAGTGTGAATGTAAATTGCAAATCTTTTCCTTTGGGCTTCACAAAGTCTTGAGCTAGGTGCTCAGGAGTTAATCTCCCTGGGGAAACACCACCCTTGTAATGCGGGCTGGCTCCGCCTGCTGGCAGCAGGAGGGCGGGAAGCTCGGGCTGCTCTCCACCTAGCGCACCTGCCGCTGAGCATCCTTTCCTTTATCTGGGAAGTGGCAACAACGCTGCCATGTTGCTTTGGGGATTGGGGACGAAGTAACCAGCACAGAGCTTGGTCTTACTGGAGCTGTTTAATAAACGATGGTCACAGTTATGACTATTAATAATTAAGTAGCTACTAATTCAGTTTACATTTGGATTTAATTAGTAATAGTAGTAAGTGAGTTCATTACCACTCCAATGACAACATATGTGCCGCTACAAGGTCATTCCTAGGGAAATTACATTTTTCTATTTCCTTAGATTTTCTCCTACCAATAATGCAACATTAAGAGGCCCCATTAATTGACTGCTCACTTTGTGCCAAGCCCCGTTCTAAGCACTTTGCAAACAGTGACACGTGCTCTCCTCAGAGCCACCCCACAGGTAAGTGCCGTTGCTGTCTCACTTTTGCAGGTGAGGAAGCTGGGGCACATTAAGAAACTTGAGTAGAGCCAGTAAGTGACAGAGACGTGTAACTAGTGAGTAACAAGAATGCAATGTTAAATGCCAGGGGTGTACCTCTACATGAGACGGTTATGTCCCGCACAGGGTGTGGTGGGCTGGCCCTCTGCTGTGATCCACACTCCTGTCTCTTCCCTTCATTGTCACAAACGGTTTATAAACCCACAGGTATTACACAACTTAGCACCAGCATTGTTCGCTGTAAATTGATATGACTTGTGACTAATTTTTTAAAAATCAAATACAGCCGCAAGTACAAAGATTTGCCACCAATGACTGCGTAAGAGAATGCACTACAAGACCTTAGGGTGTCATACTAAGTGGTATTTCAAATGCATTTTGCATCTCAGCGTGAGATCTCCGGTGTGCAGTTGCGCAGTTTGGGCGGGGCCTGTTTTGAAATGGGCTACACAGACGGGTTTTATCACAGGAATTTATTTATAGCCGCAGCCTGTTTTTTGCAGTCCTGCCACATATTTAGGAGTTTGAACTTTCTCTGGTGCAGTGGGCTGCATCCTGCTACCCGAGAGAAATACAAACACCTCGTCCTTGCCTGAGAAGAGAGTCTCCCAGCTCCTCAGCGAAGTCCAGTGAGGGTGACACTGTGCAGGGTTTGGAGCTAAAAATCGATTTGAGACCTGGGTCTTTGTGACTCTCGCTCAGTGCCTTAACCTTTCAAGGCCTCCATTTCCTCACCTGTCAAATAAGGAGACCCCCCTGCCCGTGAGGGTGTCGTGAGGACCGCATGGAACGCTGCATGTTGCGAGGTGGGGTGGGGCTGGCACGGCGCCTGGCATGTTCCTGGCATTTACGATATTAGCTTCTTCTCCCTCCTTATCCCCCTCTGTCTGTGGCCCCGTGAAGAATGCGTTGATCTGTGGTTTCCACTGATGGCGGCAGCCTTGGCCAGGTCATTGTTCCTCAGTTGCTCAATCCAATATCCTGCTTTCAGCGACGTTCTTTTTAGGGCGGTCCTACCGGCACAGGCACCCGGTGATCTACGAAAGACTTTCTTAAACAGCGCACTGGTGACAGCGCAGAGACAGCCACACCCGGGGTATTGATTTGCATGCCCCGCCCCCGGTAGTTTTCAGAACTTCCCTGCCTTTCTGTACCCGCT